>CM037854.1:121608819-121688668 GCA_021234595.1 Delia radicum
TTTAAGATTCAGTGGGTATCAACAAGACGGTGCCACATCGCATACAGCCAGGATTACAATGGAATTACTGCTGATACCTCTTTCCACAACAAGTTATTTCAAGAAATGGTGATGTTGATTGGCCTCCACGGTCGCCTGATTTGACTGCTCCGGACTTCTTTTTGTGGGGATATCAGAAAAGCAAGGTTTTATGCAAACAAACCAGAAACGCTTGAGCAACTCAAACAAAATATTCGTGATGGAATTAATGAAATACCGCGTGAAATGTGTGAGAATGTAATGAAAAATGTGCTCAGGAGGCGGACATTTATCTGATATTGTATTCCATACATAATTGCCGACATTAAATAAAACATTTGTCAATATAAGATCCATTCTCTTTAATTTAATCAAAAATTATAAACAAAGAAAATAGTGTACCTTCCCTGCGGACACCCTGATTATTTCCTGATATTTCACTGATTTATTAATATTATATGCATTTTATAATATAGTGTTAAGGCGCCCCTTTAAACACCTCTGTTTTGAAAACTATATATTTAATTTTTAAGATGTTTTCAATACGTTTTCAAAATCCAGGAAAGATACATTTTACACGCACCTTTAACAATTTTTAATGCATCTTTTACTTTAGATAAAACTCACTGGAACTTGCTCAAAACTGTCACAAATGATACTCATACCGCACACAATATTATAAAAAAGGGACATACTGCAATGTGTAAGGTGTCGGCGGTCGGTGTTTCGTTGGTCGCTGGGCGTAGGAAACGTGATGTCGAGAAGACTCCTGGGCGTGGATTACAATTAAGATAAGGAATCTGATAAAAAGTAGGTATCTTTTTTAATTCTTAAGGTATGAAACAAAAATTTGTTTTCAATATGCGTTGTTTTAAACATATTTCATGCCCGGGCAAGACCTGGTACAAACAGCCAGTCTTGTATATTTTTTTTCAGGAAATTTTCCATTTTTTTGTATTTTCTACGCATATATCCTAAACTGCTGAACAGATTTAAAAACATTATGTAATATATATGTATGTTACTCATTAAATGATATTTGCTTTGGCTCTATGCAATAAGTCCCAGGTGCAAAAAGTCCAAGTAATTTCAAATGAAATAATACCCAGTTCTTTTGCAGTTATTTCATTTTTTTTAGAAGTTATTTCACTTTTGTTATGAGGTGTTATTTCATAATGCAATAATTCCGAAATGAAATAAGTCCCAACAGAACTTGGCGTGGGACTTATTTCATTTTATTTTCTTGTTCGGTGTTATTGCATTTGCTGTAGGAGTTATTTCATTTTCAAAAATTCATCATTTTTTAACATTATTAATATTTTTTGTTGGGCGCTATGACGGTTTTTTGTTTGGCCAAAATATTATTATTATTGCCCAAAATCATATTTTTTTTTTTTAATGTCATAAGACCTGAAATGTCAAGGCTGATTCATGAAATCAAACAAAAGAGTTTTAAAGAAACTTAAAACACTTGCTTCAATTTTATTTTTTTGTGTCGCACGCAGGAAAAACTTTATTTCGCATAGCCGCCTGCCGCGTTCTACGGAGGAAAAAAACACTAAGAGCGGCCGAAGGCCGCCACAACCGAAAAACTTGTTTTTACAAACCCAATGTCGAATCAGTTGAAATCTTATTTTGAAGACAATAAGTAATATAATTTGACCAGTCATAGCTTTGTCATTTAAACAGCTAATTGATTGTTTTTTTATCATAAATAAAAGAGTAGAGCATTGGCCTTCTGTTTATTTAACGTTTAGATACTAATATATACGTAAAATTTTTAATCAAATAGACTTTTAAAAAAATAATTATTAAAAAACAATAAATCTTGGTGTGGGTTGGTATTTTGGGACATAAAAAGTTATGACAGGTCAAATAAATGTTACTTGATGTCTTAAAATTATAAGATTTTAACGGATTGGACATCTGATTTGAAAAAAAGTTCTCTGGGTGGAGGCCTTCGGCCGCTCTTAGGGGTTTTTTCCTTCGTAGAACACGGCAGGCAGCTTCACGAAATAAAGTTCTTTCTGCGTGATTATCATTTTTTTACACTTCATACATTTCTTATTTGGCAAATTAAATTGGTAGCGTGCTAGCTTATTAGTTTGAGGGGGGGAGGGTCGTGGGTTCGATTCCCACCAGAGGAATTGGTCTGTTTTCGCTACAACGAGCCGAAAGCCATAGTAGCTAGTGCTTGGTTAGGGCAATAGGATATAATTTGTAATTATATGATTATTAATAAATAATAAAAAAAAAAAACAAAAATCCGGCTACGTTAGGGACTAAAAAATTTATTCGTGTGAGAAAAAAATTAAGCATTTTTTTCTCAGATGAGAACCCAGGGATCCACGATGGCACCCGATTTTGCTTTTGAAAAAGGTATATAAAGAAAAGATTACCGGGGTTGCCATGATAGTCCGAATTCTAAATTATAATTTTTAGAATAATATCAAATATTGTGTTTTTTCTATCGCAAACATTTTTTTTAATAAACTATTTATTTATTTTTTATAATTCCTTAAATATTGTCGTTTCTATTGATTTCTAAAGCTAGTAAACCTGTTAAATTGACAGACATATGACCAGCGAAACCGCAAATATGCTCTAAAAAAAGTGTTTTATGCGCATAAAATATGCACTATAAACATAGAAATATGCCCTTAAAATTAAACAAATATGCTCTAAAAACCAAAAAAGTTTATAAATTTCTTTAAACAAAAAAATTATATTTTATTAAAAAATCAAAACAATTCAATCTAATATACACAAAAAAATTGCGCATTAACCAAATAAGATAAACATTACAACTAAAACGAAAAAACAAATTAATGCTAAATAATAGGAACTTAAGTTTTTAAAAGGTATTACAAAAAACTGTAAATTTTTCTATATTTCAGTTAAGAAAAAAATATAAATAATTTTTTTTGGTAAGCTGTCTCTTCCGAACTCTTTCGTGTCTGATTTCAGCGTTTTTATTTTTTTTAATAAATCCTTTTTTAACGGTTTCTTCTTTTTGATTAAAACAATAAGTAGAATAAAAGAACAGGAAAGTGTTTGAAAAATGACATCATACCAGCTTTTAAATTTTTGGACGTTTTTTTTTTTTTTATAAAAAAATACGATTTTCAATAGAGGTTGTTGTTGCAATAAACTACAAAATTTTGACTTAAATTTTCGAATAAAAAGCGTTGTCTGTTACATCTAAGCATATTTTTGTACATTGAAAAAGTTCTTTCAACATCAACTGATATAATGGCGGCGAATTTAAAAGCAAGTACTTCTTTGACATCATATGCCAAAACTGATATTATTGAAGATCCAGTCAGCTGTTTGCTAATTCTTTTTATGACTTGTAGACCATCGTTTTTTGTTACAATCTGTTCAAGTTTGTTCTTAATATCTTTTTTGGCATAGCATTCTGGTACCTTGTCAATATTTTTGATTGTTTCTGTTACTAACCCATAGTGCTCAACAAATGTAAGACCTGTTGTTTGCAGTTTTTTTTTATAAATTTCTCAATAAATCCAAAATTTGAAGCAATAAAGATCAATTCAGTTTTGGTATTGGAATTTTCTGATATTTCTTTGCAATTCTAATTGATTGAACCTCTTCATTGTTTAAAGCACCAAGAACTTCTAAAATTTGTTCATAGTTGTTGGCGTAATAATTAACCGCTGCAAGCCAAGTTCCCCAACGTGTTATTATGGGCTCAGGTGGTAATGCAAGATCCGGATATAAATTTTTTAAAATATCAACTCTACATGGAGCTTTTAAAAACACTTTTTTGACGTTAGCAATTACTTTATTTACATTTTCATAGAAATCTCTAATACGTTCATATAAACGGTGGAGACCATGTGCAATACACGGCAGATGTGTCATCTTTGGATAGAATACTGCGATTGCTTTACCAGCCTTCACCATGTATGGGGCAGCGTCCGTCACAAAAAGCAAAACCAAGTTTCTTTCAAAATTAACATCCAGTATTTTTATAGAGTCATCGAAGAGCCTGGCAATTGTGAAATGATTAGTTTTATCCAATACAGCAGTATGTATTAATATTTTTTGATTTTAAATTTCTTCATCAGAACTTGAACTTATAACATTTGCCACATTTCTGCCAACCGCATCAGTAGTTTCATCTATTGAGATCCATACATATTGATTTTTTAAACATTTACGTATATTGTTTAGGCAATTTTCGTAGAGATCTTTTACAAGTTTTGTTCGAAGAAACGTTTCTGAGGGTACTTTGTAAATTCGTCAAATAATTTCTTAAGATTTTCATTTCGCATTTTAAATAAAGGAATGTCAGCTGCTACAAAAGCTGCACACTACCTTTCATAAAAGTCACTTTCTTTTGGTTGTGCACATTCCGTGATAAACAATTGTGTTTTTTCTTTATTTTGACGATTCTCCTTTAACTTTACGTGTCTTGCACTTTGTTTATTGTATTTTAAAATAAAAAAGTATGCATAAAAGAATTCAAAATATGCCCTAAAAGACACAAATATGCCCTTAAAATGTAGAAATATGCCCTAAAAATATGCTTTTACCGCCAAATATGCTCTTAATGCTGAAATATGCAAAATATGCTCTAAAGGATAAAATATGTTAAAATATGCTCTAACAAATCCATGCCAGAATTCTTAAATTGCTCTGAATCGGATAAATAATTTATCCATGGATCCATACGACACACAGGAAAAAACATGATATTGCATATTTGCGGTTTCCCTGCATATGACTAATTAGCGTATAATTTATATTTTTATAAAATATCACTCATACGCCACGTATTTATCAGTCTTATTAGGCCAACCATATTTAGTAGTGTTTTCAGTTCTCCTACAAAGCCGGTTAAATAATAAAAAAAAAACACAAACTATTTATTAATCTATTATTCGAGTCTTTGATCGATTAATTGTTTATCCTCTAAACGACAACCCCTCCTCAAGTCGGGATATTTTAAATTGGTCATAAATGCGAAAACAAAAATACAATTTGAAATTAATCTAGTTTGATATAAGTCAAATTTGCTTAATTTTTGTGATTTTTCATGTGCAGTCCACGGTTTGGAAACGAGAAATGGCATAACGATTAATCGATTGAATATCATAATAAAATCATAATTATCCTATCACCTAAACTATATACCAAGGAAAAAAAATATGATATTACTTTTCATAATTAGAAAATTATTAAAATTTATTGATAACACTTTATAAAATTGCAACAAAATGTAATATAAATTATCTTTAGTTTTTTTCAAATATCACCTCCTTATCTATCTTTCTACGACCATACAACTTTGTTATACTTTACAAACTTTTCTTTTATATATAAACCTACTCCTCTTGGCAATTACGAACGTTATTGTCAATATTTTATCATTAAAATCACAACGTTTACACTGGACTTACTAATTATTTTCCAAAGAGGACACTTTAAACTTAATTTTAACAAATTTTGAAGACAAACAAGAGACAAGAACAGAATAAAAAGTTAATTAAGAAAAAATATAAGAAGGCTACGGGTAAATGTATGCAAGTGTATGTAAACTGTAGTTGAAAGGATAAAGGTGAGTAAATTGAAAAGGGACATTTACTATGATTGAAAAATAATTGAGGTTATGAAAATTTTGTTTGCTCCACAAAATTTAAAGTTCTTAAAATCTTTTATTTGATGTAGGTTTTGGCGGATTTGATACAGCGCTTTAGTTGCCACAAAGAGAAATGTGTTTGGAAAAAACTGCCGCTGTACCTGCTAGGAATGCAAAATTCTTTTACTATTTATCAATGTTGTCCGTCGTCAAGTTGACTCTGTTTTCAAGCCATGTTTTTTTTTTTATAAAAAAATGCGAAAAAATAATTTAATTTCGCAAAATATTTAAAAATTTCATAACATTTTTGAGTTTTAAAATTATAAAATGCCTTTTTGTCTCGGAAGTGGTGCTTACTACACACAGAAAAAAATTTAGCTACTTGTCAAGTGAAATTCGGTTACTACGACTTAAATTCGGTTATTACGAATTTCAGACAGTTGGCACAACTTTATATTAGTTTGCACAACAAAGTTCGGTTAATTCAACAGAATTTGAGTTGCAACATCCAAAATTTTAAGAAACCGTTGGACTAACTGTTACCATTAATATACACTTTTCAATTCGGTTGGCACTTTCTTTCTCTGTGTGTAAGAAACTCAGTTCATGCAATTCGCTAACCAATGTAAAATATAATTGGGAATGTCAGACGCAAAAAACACACATTTTCAAAAAATGTACGACAATTATTTGTGTATTATTGGTGCGCTGAAAATTACACAATTTTTAAGTACTGTTCTCATGTCCCAAAAACCCTATAGAGTAGAGTTTTCAAGTATGCGACTTATTGGAAAAAAACGTGTTTTTAATTCAAAGCCGGTTCGAAAAACCGCTTTTTTATTAATGTTTTAAATCGCTTTGTATTTCTGATTATAAAAATTACTAAAAATTTAAATAATGACATTAAAACTAATCAGATCTACTATCTAAAGAGCTTTTTCAAGTTATTTTCGAAATAAACGGAGTCTTTGTAAATCCAAAAGTTTGACCGTCGTTTATTCAACAAATTATCAAATTACAGCGTCAGAAAGCAATAATGTTACGTGTAGCGAATTATTGTTGGCTTGAAATCAAATTTATTTAAATGCACAAGATAGCAATAGTGCTAAACATTTCCGTCGAACTTATTTTGGACAAATTTTTAATATTTTTCATCTTTCGATGTTTTATCATAAACTATGACATGAGTAAGATTATTCGAGTTCAATATCATTATAAATATCAGCAAAAAGCTAGTGCAATATTATTAAAAAAGTGTCTTCTACTGCTTATGTAATGCAGATTTATCTACTGACACGTCTTCACATGTTTCTGATCAGAAAATCAATTTAGTATGTTTGGTTAACATGGAGGTGCTTCTACCGGGACACACAATTTGTACTAGATGTGGAAATTAAAAATTAAATTGTGCATAATAATTACAAAAAAAATCGAAGAATTTATTCCATTAATCGAAATTGGTGGGTGGCTTTATAACTTTAAAGTAATTATGAGAGGAGTCAAAAAAGGCAAATTCAATCAGCCTTACTAGAAACATTTTCTAATATGAATTTTTGTTTAAATCATCTTTATTTGGGAGAAATGGGTTTGCTTTATCTGTACCATATTAAATTCTTCAAATTTTAAAATTTGTAATAATGTCCAACACAAGCATTCAAAATTTTGGCTAAACTGCACTTTGTGGGGAGTTCTCAAAAAAAGTAGGTGCTCCCCTCCAGAATTGAAAAAGAAATTTTTTTCTATTTTCGGTTAAGGCCCCCCAGGGCCCAGTAAGTAGTAACATACAAGTGTAGGTACCCTAATGAAAGGAAATTTCCTGAGGATTTCAAAAATGATATTATTTCTAGGGTCTATGATACGTAGCGCCGTCGACACCTGTTTACAAATTTTGCCTGCAGCGCTTTTTTCAAAAACACTTACAAATACATCGAAATTACAACAAAATTAATTTTTTTGATTAAATCGCAATTTGGAAAAACTTTACTCAGCGAAGCCGTTAAACTGTCTATTACAGAGGAGAAAACCCCTAAGCCCTGCCGAAGGTCGGTCATACAGGAAATCTTTACTCAGCGAAGCCACTAAACTGCCTATCACATAGGAGAAAACCCTTAAAATAATATTCCACAGAAATATATTTATGCAATAAATAAATTTTCACTGCGGTAAATATATTGAAAATTTTTGATCAAAGTTCAACACTTTTTTGTAAGAAATTTACCTATTTCGGGGATTCCATATATTCGTAATGTATGTCCAAAAACATATTGGATTTGATGTGTCGCGATCATAAAATTATTTTTTTGTTTTGTATTATTTCTTAATTCAAATTATATAATAAAGGGTCCGCCATCTAACATTTTTTTTTTTAACTAGTGCTTATTTCGTGAATGGTAACACTTAGCTCATGTCTGATTTGACAGATAATTAGTTTTTCCTCCCGCTGAACGAATATGGTTGTGTATACGCTTGAACAACGCTGGGAAATATTGCGACATTACTTTGAAAATCATGGTAATGTTGCAGAATGTGTGCGAAAATTGCCATTTTTCTTCGAAAATGAGCTAGGAGTGGCCGTTCCAGTCAATGGCGATCGTTATCGGGCCATGTTGTACGAATTTTTGTTCACAAAAATTGAATAGGAGGATATTGGCCACATTTGGTTTCAACAGGACGGAACAGGAAGCCATTGGTGAAATACAGCTGCACACAATCGATAATGTGCTTAAAAATTGGACCGATCGTGTGGGCTACTGCATGGCCAGCCGAGGCAGCCATTTGAATGAAATTATTTTCCATTATTAACCGGAAGGATTGTACTTTCAAATAAAAAAAGAAATTGAGAAAATATTCAGTAGTTTTATTTTATAGCATTTTCAAAAAAAAAAAAGTTATTTGGCGGACCCTTTAGAACAAGTACAACTATAAAACTTTAATTTCTAGTTGCGACCTCTAAGCAAAACCTTTTTGAATTTTTTTTTTTTTTTTTAAACCCTATTTATTTTCATATTTTAAGGGTTGTTGAGCTCATGAATTCTAATTGGAACGAATTCGTACCAACACAAACATTTTTATCTGTTGTTCAGACTTTTGTATAATAATATGTTTAATTTTTTTGTTCTGTTTCAAACTAAATTCTTTTGATAACTCACACTTTTTATAAAAAAGGTTAGTTTAAATAAAAAAAATTCTTTACAGTTTTAGAAACAAACTAAAAAGTAGGTTTATTTAGGAAATTTCAGAAATATTTAAGATTGTTTTTTACTGACTTTTGATAGTTTTTACTACTTTTATCGATTATTTCAACAATGTTTAAAAATAAATCCCAAAATGGGTTGAATTTATTATCTAAAAAAAATCAGTAGTCCAAATTTTAATTATATTTTCAATTAGTTTAATTTTAGTTATTGTAGATAGTAATTAGCGAAATAATACAGTAATTATTAATTATAATTTTACAATTCCATTAATAACAATCAGGAGGAGTTAATCTCTTTTGAAAACGTTACGCATTAAAAATATTTTTACAGTTTTTTATTTGCATTCCTCAAACTTGTGTGAATTTAATGTTTCTTTTTAGGAAGTTCATATTAGGATCCAAAAAATTAGTAATTTTTCTTTAATTTTTTAATTTTAAAACTTTTTTAATTTTATTGAGAAATACTGCTGGGCAAATATCCTTTGAATGTGCTCTGCCTGTGTTTATAGAAAGAGCTTTGCAGGTACTTCTTTTACAAAAGTTACAGCTGAAAAAATACTACTGGTAAAACATTGGGTCACAGCGCTTTAGCAACACCTGCTTGAAGGGCAGTACATATTTACAAAATTTACGATTGCATGTGAACAAATACTGCTCGCAAAACATTGCACATAGGTCTGGCGAGCTACATTTTTTGGCCAAAAATCAAATCCGATATTTCTATATTTGATGTTGAGATATTGTAGAAAACACTTCAAGAAAACAAAAACAACAATTTGTTTTTGCAAACTTCAATTAACCGTTATTCTGTGAAGCTACAAAGTTCAATGTTTTAAGTGCAGTGATAAACTAAGACACGTGTTGTGATTTTGTTATATTTTTGTGACACAATTTACCAAAAAAAAATATACTTTTTAAGTCAATTAATACTGGATATTGATGACAATGGTAAGTATTTGAATTTTTAATAGTGAAATATTCAATAAATTTTATGTAGATAAGAAAAAATTAGAAACTTTCATAACCTCAAAATTAGTGATTTTTTGATTTTTTAAAATTATGTTATAAGATATAACTAAAAATGTTCAAAGAGTTCAACGAACCAAAAACGCCATAAGTTGCAGTGATTTGTGGTGCATCCGAATCAGTAACAATATTCTGCTAAAAGTTGCATGTTTTTCAGCAATCTATTTTTTTTCAGGCAACTTGTGTTTCAAAAATTCTGACCTACTAAAAGTGTGGCAGGCTGGACAAAACAAAATTGAGAAAATCGAAGTTCTTTTTAATTATATTCTTAAAAATATTGGAATACAGTTTTAGAAACGAATTTACTGACTAATTTATTATAAGTAGACTTTATAAAATGAATTAATGTAATCAAATAGATATATTTTTCAAAAATCTTAAATTTAACAGATACTAACAGATACCTTTGGCTAAAGATGGATTAAAAACAAATTTCCTTTTAAGAACAATAAATAAAATTTATGTTTATTTTTACAAATTGTGTTTTAATTTTTTATAAATTGCACGCATATATGAAATTTTGTTAGTTTTGACCTATTACTGTAGCTCACCAGACATATGTTCCATATAGATTCCTGGCTAAAGTGGGTTAATGATATCCGATGAGGTCAGGATTGCACATCTGAATAATTTTGAGTATATTAAATGAATAAGTAAACGAAAAAAATATTTTTTCTTAACTTCGAATTTTGGTAATTTGTAATGATACATTTTATTCCCAAGATAGGTCATTTTGGGCCGTCTTGCGGCACGGGTTAACGTTTTCCAAAAAAAAAGTGTTTTTTCTATTTGGAACCGGTTTTAATAAAACTGCTGACATATAAATATATATATGTGATTTTTATATTTTTGGCCAAAAAAAGTAGCTCGCCAGATCTATGTGCATTGGTTTAAAGTGTTCCACCAACATTTAAAAAAGTGCTTTTCCAGAACTATTTTCACTTCATTTACTACTGTTTACTACTGTTTTAAACTAATAAAAATTTGTTAAACAAATAAAAATTGGACAGTCCAGAATTAAAAAAAAAAAACACATTTGTGCAAAAGTTGTTTTACTAGTTAATACACTTCTCAATTTTTATTTTAACTGAAGTTTATATTTACCCGTGTAAAAAAGATCTGACCTGATCTGACCTATTTAGATCTGTTTTACCAGATCTTTACAGATATCATAGCATATACGATCAGATCTAATTAGATATCGAAAATGGGGAACAATTTTAGATCTAATTTGATCTGATCGAACCTGAGCAGATTTGATGAAATCTGGGCAGATCTGATATTTTTAGATTTGGAGAAGTTACATTTTTTTTTTAATTTTCTAGTTAAAACTCTTATTTTAACTTTAATACGTTTAATCAAAAGCTTGGGGCAAATAAATGGATAACAAAATCAAGATGAAAAACAAACCAATATTTTAAATGTTTCACTTTCTTGGAATTCCGCTATGACTCCCAGGTTCATCTCAAAATTTTGCATAGTCATTTGTTGAAGTGTTTATATATCATGATTAATCCGACGAGAAACCGCCGTCTTCGTCTATCTAGTGTGATCAGATACGGACATTGCTTAACATGGAATATCAATTTCTTGCATTTGAATAAGTACATTCTTCATAACATCTGTTTTTAATTTACCTTCTTTCTAGTTAGCAAAAAAACGGAATATTTGCATTCGAAGAACAGTTTGTAGTACATACAAAAAACTGTTAATAATTTTTGAAGTTTTCCGAAGGTTTTCAAAATTTTAAAACTATACAAAATAACAAGCGCTGGAAATTGCTGTTATCTTGTACCAGATCTGGACAAATGGATTATGAAGTGTTTTTAGATACGAACAGATATGGTACCAGATATGATCCAAAATGGCCAGATCTGCTGAAATCTGGGACCGAAAATTAACCAATGTCCCATATCCCTTTAGATATGAACAGATCTGGTACTAGATCTGATCAGATATGGGTATGTCATCCCATATGCGATATCTTATCATATATGCTCAGATCTGGCCCCCGATTTAACTATATTCAATCATATGTAACCAGATTCAATCATATCTAGTTAGATCTAATCAGATCTAATCTTTTTTACATGTGTATTCAAAAATTCAAAAATAAACAAAATAACAAACACAATAAAAAATAAGAAGAAAAAAATGTATGCACATTTTATTTTGGTGCTTGAAACGACTTAGACCTGGACAAAGGGATTATGTACTCTCTTTAGATATGAACAGTAGGCCGGGTCGATTTGTATGGAGGCAAAAAAAATCGCTCAACGTTCAAGGAAAATCGTATTCTAGGGATCAAAATAAGAAACTTTGCCGAAGGAATAATTCCTCTAAAACGAATTCTGATGTCCCCGACTTTGACCCGTAGTTTAAAATTTTAAAAAATCCCACTTTGACCCATTTAGAGTGCCCCAATCGAATCCAACCCATTCGAATATAATTTATACATTAATCTGCTAGAGCGTCTTCCGGAGAAGAAATAGAGACCCTAATCTGTGAAAGACTCCTCCTACTTTCTGAAATATCTCTATCCCGAGATTTGCACATTTTGCTATAAAAACACGACTAAAAAGGCCCTCTTTCAACTTAAATTTTAACCCCTTAACGATCACCTAGAATGATGTTTTATGCATTAATCTGCTAGCGTGTTCTCCCGGAGAAGAAGTAGCTCCCATAATCTTGGAGAGATTCCTCCTACTTTCTGAAATATTAAAGTGACCCTACGTCAAAAGTCGGGACATCAGAATTCGTTTTAGAGGTATGGTTCCTTCGGCAAAGTTTCTTATTTTGATCCCTAGAATACGATTTTCCTTGAACGTTGAGCGATTTTTAAATCGACCCGATTTTTAAATCGACCCGATCTGACACCAGATATGATCCAACATGACCAGATCCATTCAGATATGAACAGATCTGTTGCTATATCTGATCAGACCTGGGTGTAAAGTTCATCACAAATCCCATATCTTACCATATATGATCAGATTTAGTACCAGATATAATAATATCAAATCAGATTCAATAATGTCTCGTTAGATCTAATCAGAGCTATTTTTTTTTACAATTTTCTAAATATCAAAAAGAAAATCTTAAAATTTGATCGAATATTACTAAATAACCAGTGTGTTCGTTTACTCGAAAATCTTACTACTTTTACTACAATGAAATGTATTGAAATTTCGCCAGCTGTAGTAAAAGTAGTAATTATTGTAAGTAAACGAACAGACATAATATTTAAATATTTAATATATGAATTAAATTTTTTGTTTTTCCATTTTATTTCATAATTTAATTTATTATTAGAGCCCGATAACTGAATGCCCAGTTAAAATTTAACATACTATTGAAATGAAAATTAATATGAGAAACAACAACAAATGTTAAAGTCCCAGTTAGTAGCTAACGGTACATTGTGAAAATGAGGCTAAATAAATAAAAATATACTACAAACATAAATCTACTCTAAATAGGACTCTTTTTTTTCCCGGTATGAATTAAATTCGATCAAATATAATTTGATTAATCCATTAAATTTGATACAATTTAATATGTCACCAAACTAAAATAAAGATATGCTACAGAATAATTTATTTTTCACGGGTAGTTTTACTTTCTAGATTTGAATTACAAAAAATTTTACTGTGCAGGCACAGTTAGATCGAGTACATCATTAACAAAATGCTTGTGTTAACAAAACATTTTCCGACACAAACACAAACACACTATTACACTTTTCTTGTTCAATATTGCATGTGTAAATACATTTGTATAATTGTTTATTCATTTCTACACATCCTTGCAAAATTAAAACAATAACAACATCTGATACAAAACTAGATTTTAGCATAATAATTACAACATCAATAACATTTCAGTTATTGCTTTAAATAATACACCATTAAGATAATAATAGGGTAGTTCATAAGATGACAAATGGACCATACTATATTTATTACTTATTTCCAATCATAATATGCTGCTCCTAAATCACATTTTTCCTATGTGTGCTTTAACCCTTTTTAATACAATTTTTGAATTATCAATTTAATGACTTACGACAAGTCAAACCCCTTTATGAACTCCCTCAATTTTTGAATACATGTTATTATTATTTTACATAATCAAATAATAATAAAACTTACATTGGAGTGAAAACATGTCAACTCAATCACCATTCGGATCGACCAGCTCCGATTTCAATAAAATTCTCCATAACTGTCATACTCGACAAATAATCGACGAAACATAAATTTCAGGTTTCGGATCCTTTAAGTTTCCAAAATATGACGTTATGAAATTTGCAACAGAAAAAAAAATTAAAAATTGACTAAAGTATCCTTTCAAATTGGACTATAATTTTTAAACTACACAAAATATAAAATTCGTGTTCGTCATATTTTTTAAGTTAAAATGTGGTCTTTAAAATGATATACCCATCGATTTTTTTCATGGAAGGGTCAAAGGTAATATTTTGCGGTCTTGAGTTCAAATGCCTGTATCTCGAAATGGGCATTTTTTTTAAATTCTTAAAAATATATATGCTTTTATTGAACTCTCCTCTATATTTGTGTAAAAAATGCAGGGTAGTATCTCGATTAGTCTCTGAGTTATAGCCAAAACATTCATAACAAAATGTGCACATGCATATGAAAAAATATTCAATAAATAAGAAAAAAAATATACTTAGGACCATGTTTTTGGCTATAATTCAGAGACCAATAGAGATACCACCCAAAATTTTTCACACAAATGTAAAAGAGAGCTCAATAAAAACACATATTTTTGTAAGAATTTAAAAAAAATGCGCATTTCGAGATATGGCATTTGAATTCAAGACCCCAGAAAATAACCTTCGACCCATCCATGAATAAAATCGATATACATCTATTTAAAGAGCAAATTTTAGCTTAAAAAAGAACCATTACGAATTTTGTCTATTGTGTAGTTTAAAAGTTATAGTCCAATTTGTAAGAACACTTTAGTCAGTTTTTAACGTTTTTTGCAATTTTCATGACGTCATATTTCGGAAACCGATAAGGTTCGGAACCTGAAATTTATGTTTTGGCGATTTCTTGTCAATTATGACAATTATGCTGGATTTCATTGAACTCCGAGATGGTCGATCCGAAAATGCCATATTTTTGATTGAGTTGACATGTTTTTACTCATTGGCATTGTATGTACTTGTTTGTAGTTCTCTATGTGTGAGTATGTACTAATATTAAAATGTTTAGTTAGTTCATTATCAAATCGCATGCAGACCCATTTGAAATGAATTGTTGTGGGCCAACATACCTTAATTTTGGTAAAAATTAGAACTACAGAAGATGATCTTAAATATGGAATCAAAATTTTAAAATTAAAAATTGAGGTTTTAAAATGGTAGTAATAAAGTTTGAATATGGGCAAATTCGTTTTTGTGTAGAACTTAAGAGACTCTATACTCAGTAAAAATAAGAAATCAATCGAACTGCATGGTCCTAAAATACAAGCAATTAAAGAGGGTGGCGTGATGTGACAACAATATATGTTAGTTTTTTCGTCTTTTACATAAACGAAAAACTATGCGAATTTCGCCGCAAGTTTTGATAAAACATTTTTTAAAATGATATGGAATATATTAAGTTTGTTTTGCAGTTTGCTGAATTATTAAAACTTTTTTTTTGTTTTCTTTACAACCCTTTGTGTGGAATGTGACGTTAGGTAGCAGGGTGTGGCATATATTTCTTTTAGGAAAATGTCAGCAATTATTCAAAAAAAAATTTGTTTTATTATTTATAAAATTTTGCTGTTTGTACGTGAAATTTACCTATGTTGAGCCTTGTGGTATTTTTTTTACTAAATTTAGCAACACATGTCTGCTGAACTGTAGTACAATGAAATTAGTAGAAATAATTAGTAGCCAATACTAAGTTTTACTAAAATTGTTGTGAAATGAAATACAAAACCAATTTGCTAAAACAAACAAAATTTAATAAATTTTTTGATAAAATTTGTACAATGAAATTAGTAGAACAAATTATCGGCCACTACTAAATTTTAGTATAATTGTTGTAAAATCCAATTCAGAACCGTTTTGCTAAAATCAGCAACAAAAAAAATTACTAAATTTTAATAATATTAGTACAATGAAATTAGTACAAGAAATTAGTAAGCGCTACTAAATTTTAGTAAAATTTTTGTAATTCCTTTGAGCAATTATTTTTTTAATAAACACAAATTATAAATATTTTTTATTTAACTTTATTCTTTTATATCACAATAGAAGAACACTAAAAAATTACACTGATTATCATTATAATTTTTCTGGAACATTGTTGCCCGTGGGTATATTGTAAACGCCATTTTGAATTTTTACATTTAGATTTTATTTTTGAGCTTATTAGCTACCAGAATCTTAATGTAAAAAAATGTTTGGTTTCGGATTCGATACTTTCAGTTTTAGGTCCAAATCTAAAAAGTTTATGAACCATATGTAATGGTTGACAAAACCATGTTGGGGAACAACATAGCATTCATAATTTTTAAATGTCTCGTCAAGGCTTCTAAACCTTTTATTGAAATAGAAGATTTTCAACCGAATGCTCAATACTAATTCCCAAGTAAAATTATTCATAATTATATTCAGCTGTTTTGAATTTTTTTCATGAACTAGGTTGAAATTATTAGTTCTTAAAATATTTTTATATTTAACTGCATTTAACTTAAATTCAAAAGCATTACAAAAATGTGAAATTTTGAATTTGAATTTTTATAAATAAAATACTTTTAGACGGAATGACGAAATATTTTGTTTAACTAATATCCAACATTTATATATTCTATAAACACAATCACATTTTAGATCTACCTAGACGCAGAGAAAAGAGCATCATATTATGATAGTTTCAGAGCATCATGTTATGATTGCAATGCCTGACAATCGCAATATGATCGTAGCAATCATATTATGAATCTAAATGTCGATCATCGGTAATCATAATATAATCAGTCAGAATCATATATATGATAACTAGGATCATATGATGATCATGTTCAATCATATTTTTTTATCTGCGTGTATAATGTGCTTTTGGCCAAAAAACATTTAACCACTGGCCCACAGTGCAGTATTGCAGTTTGCATGTGTATTTGTAAGTCACAATAAGGATAAGAGCTAAAATAATTCATATGAAATATATTTACATTAACAATAAAGTAAATTAATAACAATTTTGCTGTTGATTGTTTTCTAACAAAATTGTTTTTAATTCGATATTTATCTAGGTCAGTTCAAAATAATTTTGAAAGAAAACAATGTTCTTTATTTTAATTTTCACCAATTTGAAAATATTGACTTATATTGCTTGCAAAAGCTGAGTCAAAATTACAATTACAAAAACCATTAAAAATTATTTAGTTATTTATTGAATAGTCAACAACAAATTGACTTCAAATATAATTTTCAAACGATATTATTTTAAAATATATATTGTTGTCTTATATTCAAACGGAGCTATTTACTTCCATACAATTGATCAGGAGAGTGAAAAAACTTTTTAATTTGCTCAAATTAAAAATATTTGCAAATCAACAATATTAATAAAAAACTGCTACTGAATACTCAATGTCATTTTTTTTTATAGCAGCATATTTTTATTTGAAATTAATTAACATGACCCTTTAAATTACTTTTTTTTGATATTAGAAATGAGCCAATTTTTACTGGTCTGGATTTCAAAAATGTTTCTACACTGACATTAATGAAACAATTTCATTATACCCAAGAAATTTTATTAATATTAAGAAATTTTTCATAAAATTTCATAGTTTCATAAAAAAAAAATTCATTCTATATTATAAATTATCGCTTCATAAATTAAATGAAACGTTTCTTTAGAGCTATGAAATTATATCAGCAATTTTTTTATTTTTTCATAAAATTTCATTATTTCATTAATTTTCTTACATTTCGAACTTGAGTTTTAAGCTTTAACATATTTTATAAAGGGCTTTATTATTTCACTTTAGCCTTTTATGAATTTTTGCGGTTCATGAAAGGTTTTATTAATTCAATGAAACTGCTTAATATTACAAAATTTTATGAAACTTCATTGTCGGAATCATTCATTAGTTTTATAAAGATTTTCATTAATTCTACAAACATTTTATAAACATTGATTATAATTAAACCTGTTTCATAGATTCTATGAAAATTTTCAATGGACGAGTTCCAGTGACAATTTTCAACTGCGAAAACTAATTGCTGTTAATTCTAGTATGCTAAATGCGATGGTGTTAGCCGTTTTGAAAAGTTAGCGCTTGTTTTATCGATATTCGCGATATAAAGTTCGATTTTAAACAGGGACCGTAATCATTATGAGTTTTATAATAAAATTACACAATAATGATTATAATATGAGTTTTAAGAATTTTCTTCAATGGTAATGATTATTTTTGAGTAATATTAATAAAAATCAGCCATAAACATTATTTTTGAGCAAAAAAAATACAATTAAAAAAAAAACATTATTTATGATTTTTATTTTTTTCGCTCAAAATAAAACTCACTTTCATAGAATTTTTAAGGTGCATTTCACAAAAATCCTCGAACTTTTGGAGTGTGTTCAACTCAACATAAGATATGTTGAATTCCCAATAGTTGCAACATCAAGCACTGGTTGCGGTAATTTATTATTAATATTTATTATTATTATTAATTTTAATAATTTTAATATTGTGCTCACTTTGGAATATTCCTGACCGAGTTAGTAATAGTATTTTACTCGTACCCAATTTAAAACAACAATCTATAAAAGACTAAATATTCGTGAAATTAAAATTGAAATGGAAAAAATTTATTGTTAGTTTGCTTTCAATTTGAATTATAACAGCTTGCAGTCTTCGTGACAGTAATTTTTTATTTTTTTTACATTGGGTATATATTTACATACCAGTTTTACTATTCTTTATGCCCAGTATACACGCATATTAGGGCTATAACCAAATTTTTGTCATAGTACCACGAATTGGGCAATGAAAATAAGTTTAACTTTGAGCGGAAAAAATAAAAATAATAAATAATAAGTTTGTTATAATTTTTATTAAAAATAAAAATTATGTTTTTTTTCGACCTTTAATTGTGCAATGAAAATGAAAATTATTCAAGTTCGAGGCCATACTCTATATTTCTTCATTAGGATATTGTCCTAACAAATAATCTATAGAGTTTTTTGTTTTCAAATTTATTATTTGACCCTTTCAGGGTCAACACATTCCTGAAAGGGTCAAATAATAAATTTGAAAACAAAAACTCTATAGATTACACAGGCCTACAAAAAAAAAAATTTTTGTTTGGTGCCGCTAATTCTACGTTATAATTTGGTTAATTAGTCCGCAAGAAGTCATGGTTAGCTGTCAAAATCGCGAAGCTACGTTCAGGTTTGTATCGATCGGTCATAACCTAAAAAATGTATTTTATTTTTATTTTATTTTATTAATTAATAATCATATAATTACAAATTATATACTATTACCCTAACCGAGCACTAGCTGCTATGGCCTTTGGCGCGTTGTAGCGAAAACAGACCAGTGCCTCTGGTGGGAATCGAACCCACGACCCCCGCACTGATAAGCCAGCACGCTACCAACTAGCCTACCGGGGCGCACAAAAAAAAAAAAAAAAAAAAAAAAAAAAAAAAAAAAAAAAATGTATTTTATTATACTTAATGTCATTATAGACAATTCATTTCTTTGATTAAATGATAATATCGATATGCCGTCGTCGAGGAGCTTCTAACCTGTAAAATAATGAGTAATTAAATGTATTTAAATGTTTCGAATTAAATGTTCTTTGTTTTTTTAATAAATTTATTAAATGTTATTTAATTTATTTATCCTTGCGAAATCTCGAAAACTACACGTAGCATTAAAAAAGTAAGTATCAATTTTTTATCAGGGTACCGAACGTACTTGAAATCTGTTTTATTTTTAGCGGCACGAAAATCATTGTAGGCCTGTGTTATTTGTTAGGACAATATCCTAATGAAGAAATAAAGAGTATGGCCTCGAACTTGAATAATTTTCATTTTCTATCATAAATAATGATTACACGGTGCTACAATGAAAAAAAAACTTGGAAAACGACCTAGCGTGGGTTATAGGTCTTGTTGAGTACATTACAAATTGTGTCAAAAAATTTCAGAAACACCCTCAAATTCAGAAGTTATTCTAAAAAACCGTTTCAAGTGATGTTCGTCAACTTATCGACCTGTTACTCAGTCAGTTTTTGTCCGATTTACATTTTTTTAACGGGTTTGGAAAGAAAACTGATTAGGCTTTAAAATGAAGTGCATTTCTTATACATTTGTAAGTTATAAGTATTGTTTTTGTTAAGAATATCTATAAAAAAAAACGAAAATTATAAACTTTTTTGATTTTAGTAGCTTTTCATTGCTTATTTTAATATGAAAGCTTATAAAAATTTATACCAACGTATTAAGAAAATTTAGTTCTTAACAAAACATGGTTTTAATTTTTCCAATCGGATGAAAATTGTAAAAGTTATTCAACTTTTCATTAACACCTGTTTTTAGCATTTTCTCCCCCAGCGCAAACCAAGTGGTTTACCAGAAGAAAAGTCTGCAATCTTAACATTTTACTTTAGAAAAAGTTTAGTAACTTTTGCAAATAGAAACCGATTTTAACAAATAATATCTCGTTTTTTTCTATATAAAATTGTCTTTAAAATACAGTGCAAAAAAAGATAGGTTTTCATAAAAAAAATTAAAATAACTCTTGTTGAATTTGAAAAATTTGGAAAAAAAAAAATAAAAAAAAGAGAAACTTTTGCTAAACACTTACCTAATGTCTTGGAATATATATTTAATGAATACATTTCATGAAAGCCTAATTCTTTGTCTTTCCAAAACTGTTTAAAATTTTGAAATCGGTCAAAAAATGTGTGAGTTAGAGGTACTAAAGTGCTACGACCTACCCTAAAACAGTTTTTTGAAAATAACTCAAAATTTTGAGGGTGTTTCAAAATTTTTGAAAACGGTTTTTGTATGTCCTCACCTAGGCCTACAACCCCCACTAGGTCGGTTTTCAAGTTCTGACAAAAAGTTTTTTTTTGTAGCAGTGTGTTATTTTTGAGTTTTATTTTTTTTTGCTCAAAAATAACGATTATGGCTGTTTTGTTTTATTATTACTCAAAAATAATCATTACCATTGAAGAAAACTTTAAAAATCAAAATTTTAAAAATCATGACGGATATGCAAACGTTGGTGAAATAAAATTTTTTTTTATGTCTGTTCTAAGTGATTGATTTTTTGATTTAAAAAAATGAACAATAATCATTATTTACGGTCCCTGATTTTAAAGTGTAATAAAAACAAGATTTTTTTTTCCTTTTTATATAATTCATTTAAATTAAATCAACCAAACGCTATTAAAAATAGCACAAAATAATTACTTCGTCGCATATTAGAAAAATATATAAAATGCAAAAAAACTGTTTTTTTTTTACTGATTTTTGTATGGCACCCTACCTTAAATTTGCGAACTAATTATCCTTTTCTACACGACCGCAGGGCACTCCAAAAAATGTGAAGTTTGTTACCCAAATGGCCTATATTTGAGCCACAGGGTTGCCACCGTAATGCAAAATATATAGTTTCAGAAAAACAAAACTCGAAGTAGCTGGAATATGAAAAAATTAAAAAAAATACGTGTTCGGCTAAACTTAATAAGGATCAATATATGTGAATTTTACAGTCGTACCACTGTATATGTCCATATACAGTACCCTAAAATTAGCACTTTTTTTACAATAACAACTATACGACAACAAAAAAGTACCAACAAAAGGTACCAGGAGATGGCTTTTGAAAGTTCCTACCCGAAAATATAACATTTATATCTATATATATATTTTTTTTTTGGATCAAATGCCAAATAAATTAAAAAAACAAAAAAAATTGGTAATTTTTGACATCTTAAATCACCACTATTGCCGATAATCTTAGACACCACAACCTTAGAATTTTTTTCTACAAAATATCCAAATTTCATCAAAATTGGAGATTATCTCATGAAAAACCTTTCTTGTAAGTGCTTTTCAGTAAGTGAATTAATGTAATTGCTAATGACATAAGCTTTACAAATTGTATTAAATATTAAAAGTTTCTGCACGAAATTTTAAATTGCAAATATCACGAAAACGAGTGCTAACTTTAAAAAGTTTCTACATACAATAAATTTAGCGTACTTGAATTTTAGACTAGCGCTGATAATTATGTTTAATGTAAATTTTGTTTAAAATAATTTCTATTTTTGTACTTACATCGCGAATATCTAAGAATCGTGTGCAGCTGGAAGTTTTCTGATACCAGATTCGTTACAAGCGTATTATAAATAAACGAAACAATTATTATAAAGCAAACACACATTTGTATCACTTAGTAATTTTACAGTTTTTTTTTTGCAAAAAAAAAAAATTATTTTTCAATATAATCTCCTGTTAGCTCAATACACTTAGTCCAAAGTTTCTTCAATTTTTGTATCATTTCCAAAAATAGGATTTTTCGAGGTCCATAAAATAGGCATTTGTTTGATCAATAATTTCATAGTTGGAGCTACCGAGCCATTTCTTTAGGCTTGGAAATAGGAAATAGTCACTGGGGGCTAAATCCGGAGAATATGGCGGATGAGGTACCAATTCGTAGCCCAATTCATGGAATTTTGTCATTGAGACTGCACACGTGTGCACCCGTGCATTATCTTGATGAAAAAAAACTTTTTTCTTGGCCTTATCGGGTAGTTTTTTTTTTTTAAATCCTCGTTAAATCGGTCCAATAAGTTGACATAATATTCGCCGTTTATTATTTTTCCCTTTTGAAGGTAATCAATGTGGATTATCCCGCGTTCATCCCAAAAAACTGTTGCTATCAACTTACTGGCCGACAACCTACCTTGGCCTTCTTCGGAGCCGGTTCACCCGGAGAAACCCATTGTTTAGACTGCTGCTTGGTCTCCGGAGTGTTGTAATGGATCCATGTTTCATCCACAGTTACAAAACGCCGCAAAGACTCATTCGAATTGCAGTTAAACAACTCCAAACAATCCTTTGAAGTTGTCTCACGATTACATTTATGGTCAATTGAGAGCAAACGCGGCCCCCATCTTGCATACAGCTTTCTTAAGCCCAACTGATCATTTAAAATCGAAACTACACTGCCATATGAAATGCCTATGGCATCAACAATCTCACGTACTTTTACTCTTCGATCGGCCAACACCATATCGTGGATTTTTTTCGAAATTTTCGTTTGTATTGACCTCAATTGGCCATCCAGAACGTTCAGCGTCATTTGTACTTGTGCGAACACAACGAAAATCATTAAACCACTTTTTACCATTGAAATCGATGGTGCAAAGTCCCCATACTATTTATCAAGCTTTTAATTGGTTTGATTGACGGTTTTTTCGCAAAAAATAATGTTTAATGAGCACTCGAAATTCACTTTTTTCCATTTTTGAAAAAATCCACGAGGTGTATGTTTTGAACAGCTGTTAAACGCAAAGTAAATGACGGAACTTACTCAAAATTTGACAGTGGTCTATTAACAGGTGGTACTTGATGGGAGCATATAAATACGAGGGAAGTTTGAAAAGTCACGGACTTATTGATCCGCCCTTGTATCGTAGATAGCTCATTTCTATTTAAAAATTGGGCTATTGTAGATAGCCCAATCTAATTTTGCAAAAAAAAAAAAAAGGTGTTGGAGTGATTTTTTAAATTTTAAATTAATACCATAGATGACGACTACGTCAGTAAATATTTTGGCATCAAACCTTATTTTCAAAAAAATTGTAGATATCTATATTTGAATAAGATAATGATATTAAATACTTACTTCATGACCAGATTAAATAATTTTTATTTAATCTGACTTGTCTCATTGCCAAACTTAAAAGTGTTTAAAATATCAAATTTAATTATAATTTACGTTCTAAATTCAACTTAAAGTATATTATTTTTCCATTTTCTTACATTAGTCTGTGTATATATCATTTCATAATTACGTTTGTGTTATTGTTTTATTTTTCTACTTCCTGTTTTTTTTTTTTAATAAGACACACATTTAAACTACATTGTTAATTAAAATGAAATATGACAAATTTTCATATGAATTTTTGGCAAAATAACAAAACCATATTAGAAAACCAATATTAGCAATATGAAAGTATGAACGAATAAATGAACAAATATATCATATACTTATAATAAAGGGAATTTTGCCAAAAACTGACAAAATTATTAAAATATATGTATACGAGGGTGATGTATTATTCGAATTTTTTCGAAAACCGGTTGTCGGTTTTTTACGAATAGTTGAAATTAAAAAAAAAAAACGGTTTCGGTTTCTAGAATTTGAAAGAAACCGGCTAACTGGTTTTTAAATGTCATACAATTTTGCTCCGAAATATATTCTTTTTTATGAATATGAGTAATTTTAATTAATTATCTGAAAATTTGTTTTTAATTTTGTATCACTTTGTAAACATTTGCCCGATGGTGTTAAAAAAAAATAAATAATTTTTATAAATCATTTAAAATTTTTATTTTTACGCGTTCCGAAGTTATTGTCTGAGTTACACTTTTTGCATTCAAAATAATTTATTTAAAGCCGTTCATTATTGAAAAACGACTCAACTCAAACATATTTTGAAGAAAAAATTTTAATAAACAAACATTTTTGAAAATGTCAAATTCTGTATTTCAAAAAATTTAATATTTGTTTGTTTTTACATATTTGTTAATATACCTAAATATAAATGACCGAATCAAAACACTGGAAAAATTTAAAAAATGTCACAGGAAAATAACAATTTTTGAGGTTATAGAAATCCTGAAAATATTTTATATGAGTAATTTTTAAATAAAAAAAAAAACTCTCTTGCATTTTCAAATGGTTTTAAAAATGTTAAGTTTTCTTTGAGCTTCTTTTATTTAATTCTTATTTCTTTTTAAACGACCTTAAGATCATTTATTTTTTACACACAGAGAAATAAAGTGTCAACCGAATTGAAAAAAGTATATAAATTCAGTTAGTACAACGATATTTACATTCAATTTCTGAAAAATTTGGGTGTTGCAACAAAAATTCTGTTGAATTAGGCGAACATTGTTGTGAAAACTAATTTAAACTT
Source organism: Delia radicum (assembly GCA_021234595.1). Lineage (NCBI taxonomy): Eukaryota > Metazoa > Arthropoda > Insecta > Diptera > Anthomyiidae > Delia > Delia radicum. Next base: position 121,633,864 of record CM037854.1, read on the forward strand.
GTACCAACTGTCTAAAATTCGTAATAACCGAATTTGAGTCTTACTAACCGAATTATAGTTGACAAATAGCTACACTTTTTTTTCTGTGTGTAATTACCCTATGGGGAATGAGGAGTAAATTGACCTTAAAGTGACTGGTTAAAGAAGCAATTATAACAGGACTGGTATAATTTAATACTGAAGTGGGTTAAGCAGTGTCAAGTGTCCTAAAATTACCAATCCTGTGACTGGTAAAGGGAGGACATACCACTTTACCAGAATGCTTATAAACAAGAAAAAGCCAGTTGGCCAGAATTTTACCCATTGGAAGCTGTTTAGTTTTCATTTATTTTATACGACATGGTCCTTTTGCGACAGTCTTGTAGTATGCCCATCTTTGGTTAGTCCTGTGGCATGCCACTATGTGGTTTACAGCAGGACAAATGACCCCCTCCTATGACAAGCCAATGTTAAAGTTGCCAGTTGTTTACATAGGGTAGGGTTTAGCAGAGGACCGGTCTCTGACCCGAAGGGACCGATCCTGTGCACACGCAGAACCGGTCTCATTCCCCATAGGATATAATTATTTATTTCCAATATTTCGTCTCTATATTGGGTGACTTCTTCAATGTGGAGACGAAATATTGGAAATAAATAATTATAATTAATAAATAAATGATCTTAAGCTCGTTTAAAATAAGAAAAATTGTTTTTAAGTAAATTTTCCAGAACATTCCGTTTTTAACAATGGATTTTTTTAAATTTACGGTTTCTAAAGCCACGTTCACACTATATAGCAAACCACGTGTAATTTAAATAATTCTAATTTTAATTATTTTTATGCAGAATATTTTTTATTAGAATGAAAGTGATTTATTCAGTTTTGTAAAATCAAAGTTCAAAATCAAAAAATATACAAAATTTTATGATTCATAAAAAAATCCGATTCAAAAAAAAATTCCCCCTTCAAAAATCCAAAGAAAAAAATTTCAAAAATCTTTTGGGTCCTAAGTGCGACAAGCTTTTTTTTACCATTTGAGCAATTCCATTTAATATCACCGTGAAATTAATAGATGTTTTCCGATTTGGATAAAATTTTGTGAGTGTGTACGGTAGTGAATGCAAGTATTAAATTTTTTTTTTTTTTTTTGGAAAACTCTGGCGACCCCTATATCTTTAAATTGTGGGGTAGGGACTTACCTTAAAAGGTCATAACTTTTGATGTGTAAAAAATATCGACAAATTTTTTGCATAAGAACGGCTAGGTTTTAGGGTATAAAAAATAAATAAAAAAAATTTACACATTTTTTAATAAAAAAACTTTAAAACCAATTTTTGGAGCTTTAGACTCTGAAATGTTCAGGGTATTTAGAACACATGTGTAGCTATTTGTATAAAATTTTTAAAAGGGATTTTTTCCAAAAATTGATTTGAAATTTTTTTTCAAAAATTTTTATTTTTAAAAAATGTGTAAAATTTCTTTTTATTTATTTTTTTTAATACTTGCGTTCACACCGCTCACACTCACAAAATTTTATCAAAATCGGATCGATTAATATCAATGTGATATTAAATGGAGTTGCTCATTTGCCGTTAAATGGTACTTTTCCAATCATTTTGTAAAAATTACATTTTTTCTATTCCAACGGTTTCTTATTCTTTTTCACTCGTTTTGGCAAAACACGTGTTTTGCAATCTTGTCTAAATGGCGTATAATATATTGAAGCTAAAAAATAATAGTTAAAAAAAACCGGGTATTCGACACCAACAAACCGGTTGATTCGATATTCAAAAATTCAACTTTTTAAAAAAGCGAAAACTGCAACTCACAAAAAAACCGGTTTCAACCGAATTTTAAAAACCGATTCGATCAGTGTAATATATACACAGTGAATATGCAATTCACTATGAACTTGAACATCATCTTATATAGAACAAATTTTGGTTTCTAAATATGCCTGCAGTTTTGAGAGAATTATCTGCATGGTATTCATGAGTTTTTACGTTATATCTGCGAAGTGTCACTGGAATTCGTCTATTGAAACTTTTCAATAAATTAGTGCAGGTTTTCATAAAATTTTGAAAAATGTCATTTAATTTATTCTTAATTTCACACGACTAATGACAAAGTTTCATTAAAAATTATTTCATCAAAAATTATGAGGCTTTTTCATGCATTTTAAGAAATTTTTCATTCACTTTATGAAGAAATCTTCATTTGCTAATTGAACAATTTCATTAAAACTCGTCCACGACAATTCTCTCTGTGTGACCATAGAAAAATACTAAATTTAGTTTTTCTTACGCATATCACAATGATGATAATTCGATTTTTTTTTTCCTTGTAAATTTTTAGTTTTACTGGCCCATAGTGCAAAGTGTTTAGAATCAGCTTTCTCTTATTTACTACTATAACGCATACACATAAATTCATTGTTCATTATATGTAGAAGTACTATAAAGTAAAATTAAATAAAGTGATTTCTAAGAGGCTATAAAATCTAATATTTAAACATTTTTAAAATGGAATTTATTTATACAAAAAGTTAGTTACACAATTATCATCAACATCAGCATCATCATTGAAATAAGTGGAAATTTTTAAATAAATTATAAAACTTTTGGGTATTCACAATGTTAACGTTATATGTATTCTTGACAGATGTAAATGCATGTGTATAAAGTACATATACATATATATGTAAGTAATAATTTTGTATGGCTGTGTTGGTAGATCTAAGTCTGTATAAATTTAATGCAGCTGAACACCTGAAGAGTAGTAAATTATGATTTTTTTTTCGTTTTCGTTGTTAAAAAGAAAACTTAAAATGTTTAGGAGTATTAAGTGTTTAATTTTTTAAAGTAATGAAGTATATTGGGTTTGAAATGATAACTGACGTATGTATGTTGGGTTTGATGTGTAAAAATTTAAGGTCGCATCCGCTAGAAATATGCGAACAGCCAAAAAAACTGAGAAATACAAAGGTTTTGGCCAATCAATATATATTTAGATGTGGCTCAAAGCGATTGAAACTTTAAACTGTGTTTATATGCGGAAAATTACTTTTTGCAGTTTTTGTTTAATTTTTTAAATATTGTAATAATTGAGAATTCTGTATGTATTTGTTGATCTTTTAAAATTGCATTTCATTTTGAATTCTCAGGTTCGAGATCACAATTAAAATGTTACTAAAGGGTGGTTAAATTTCAAGGGCCGATGTTGATTTTGAATAAAACACAAACTATTTAGGAAATTATTGTAATTTTATTTTATTATGATATATTGGTATTACTCAATTATGTATGGAACAAAATATCGGCCAAATGGGCGCCGCGACCACGGCGGCACACCTCCATCCGATGGTCCAAATTTTCGATTACGCTGAGGCATAATGGAGGTTCTATGCCGTTAATGTGCCGAATTATCTCATCCTTTAGCTCTTGAATTGTTCCTGGCTTATCGACGTACACCTTTTCTTTCAAATAACCCCAAAGAAAAAAGTCAAACGGTGTCAAATCACATGATCTTGGCGGCCAATTGACATCGCCATTACGTGAGATAACACGGCCATTGAATTTGTTGCGCAAAAGAGCCATTGTTTCGTTAGCTGTGTGGCAAGTGGAACCGTCCTGCTGAAACCACATATCGTCCACATCCATATCTTCCAATTCGGGCCATAAAAAGTTCGTTATCATCTCACGATAGCGAACACCATTCACAGTAACTGCCTGACCGGCCTCATTTTGGAAAAAATACGGCCCGATGATGCCGCCAGCCCATAAACCGCACCAAACAGTCACTCTTTGTGGGTGCATTGGTTTTTCGACAATCACTCTTGGATTCTCATTCGCCCAAATGCGGCAATTCTGTTTATTGACGAATCCATTGAGGTGATTTTTGCCTCATCACTGAAGATGATTTTCTTCGAAAATTGATCATCCACTGTTGCCATTTCTTGCCACCATTCCGCCCATTCACGACGTTTGGAATGGTCAAGAGGCTTTAGTTCTTGAGCCAATTGCACCTTGTAAGCGTGTAAATGCAAGTCTTTATGCATAATGTTCATCAACGACGAGCGTGAGAGGTGCAATTGTTGGGCACGACGACGAGTTGAGGTGGACGGCTCTTCAGCCACACTATCGCGAACAGCAGCAATATTTTCTGCAGTACGAGCTGTACGAGCATGCACTGGTGTTCTCACATCTTTTACAGACCCGGTTTGCTCGAATTTTTCCACGATTTTTGCGATTGTACGCACATTTGGACGATCAAATTGACCAAAAAAATCACGAAGTGCACGATATGCATTTTGATTTGAACGCCCATTTTCATAATAAGTCTGGATAACTTTAACACGCTGTTGGATTGTGTATCTCTCCATGGTTCAAATTGAGTAAGTCTGAAATAGAGAAATGTCAAATAAAATTCGGAAAAAAACTTGGCGTTTAGGTGTGGTTCACATTCAACATCGGCCCTTACAATTTAACCACCCTTTATTATAAATATAAAACACTAATTGTTAATAAATGTAACAGAAAGACGAAACAAATCTTGAGAGGATTAGCTCTAGAGGGAGTGCCGCAATTTCGATATAAGCGACTAGGTAATCTTCAGCCTCATTCTATCTAATCCGCAACCCATAACTCTTGGTTTGATCAGTTATATATACACACAGAAAAATAAAGTGCCAAACGAATTAAAAAGTCTATTTTAATGGTAACAACTTGTAAATTCAGTTGGTACAACGATATTTACATTAGATTTCTGAATATTTTGGGTGTTGCAACTAAAATTCAGTTGAATTAACCGAACTTTGTTGTGACAACTAATGTTCAGTTGTACCAACCGACTGAAATTCGTATTAACTGAATTTCCGTTGGCAAATATCAAAATTTTTCTCTGTGTGTATCAACCAATTTACTGAAAAAGCTGATGTTTTTTCGATTTCAGTTGATTACCTGAACAATATGAGCTATCTCCGCCTTTTCTTACAAGTTCAGCCAACAGCTTTACATCGTAAAGCAGGGTTGCCAGTCCAACTGTTAATGTTGCCATTACTGGGAAATAATTGGAAACTCTAATAGTTTTTATTCTTAGTGGTAAATTAATCGATATAAAGATAAAATTATGTATTCAAAAAGGTATAAAAATCCAAAATCGGTTAAGAACTAGCCCAGTAATAAATACTGACCAAGACTACTACACAGAAAAAACTACAAACGGGGTTCAATTAAAAAATTTATTGAATCAATTAATATATTAATTGATTTTGCACCTGTCACGAAAATGACAATAACAATTAAAATTTTTATTGAAAATTCAAAAGGAACAAAAGTTGCAAATAACTTCTCCAAAATAAAATATGTTGATACTCACAAAAAAAGTGTGTGAACGATATGTTGGTATGTGTGTTTTTGTTAATGCTGCGTCTGTTTGTGTGTGTGTGCTTGTTTTGTTTGTTAAGAAAATTATTACTTGACCGATAAATTCGAGCACACACATTAAACATTTTTGTAATGGATTACTGCAATATATTTTTTTTTATTCATAAGACTCAAAATTGTGAGATATCGAAGAAGCATTTTTTTGATGTCCTTAACCTGCCCTAAACGTGATGTCAAAAATGGACAATGTTTTTGGGATGTTTTTCAAATCTCCAATTTAAAACTTTAAAAATTTCTTCAATCAAATGTTGTATGTATCGATAGCTCAGTTGGTAGAGTTCTCGCCTAACTAATTGTTAAATACCAGAGACCCCAGGTTCGAACCCCAGCATAGACAAGTTATTTGTTATTTTATTATTTGAGATTTGAACATCACAGAATTGTTAAATATTTCTTAGAGAATGAAAAAAAAAATTTTTTTAAAAATGTCCCTACTTGGGTAGGGCAACAGTTTGATTTCTGCGGGTTTCGAGGAAATTGTGTTTTTTTTTGTTATTTGTTGTCATAAATTATTTTATATCGAAGATTAGTAAAATTTTCTAAACTCTGTAGTTTTATTTTATTATCATTACTCAAGGTTGAAAAAAAAATTTCAAACATCATTAACCCATGTGAACCTCTGACCGCAAATGACCCGAAACTTATTTATTTCAATTTACAAAAATCAAAAAAAGTTTTTGAATTGCAATAAAATTTTGAGTAACCCAGCAAAACCACACATTACCAAATCATGGGTAAAGTAATGTATCGCCATATGACTTCATGCATTACTTTTTTTTTATTAAATAAATAACTTGGTCATGCTGGGATTCGAACCTGGGGTCTCTGGTATTTAACAATTAGTTAGACGAGAACTCTACCAACTGAGCTATCGATACATACAATATTTTATTGCTTAACATGTAGATGAGTTGTTGCGCTTCGTGTTTTCGTTCGTGATATCAAAAATATTCACCTTACCATTATGCTTACAAAAAATCACAAAGTAATGTGTCTATAAATGGATTTTCAAAAATATATATTAATAATTACTTTACGTTTATAATTCATGCATTATGTAATTAATGATCGGTAAGTCATTATTTTATATTTTCAAGTAATGCAAAATGTAATGAGGTCTCATTACAAGGTAATCCATGAGTGGTCAATCATCGGTAACTCATTACTTCTTATTGGAAAATAATGATACAGGTAAGGAGTACACATTACAATGCATTACTTTATCGCACCCATTACCAAAGTTTTGATGGGAACCTAATAATATTTAAGTGGAGTATAATTTCGAATGAGACAACTGAATACTAGCTTCCCCGTTCGAAAATGTAATTCTCCTTATTTTTAATGAGCTTAAGATTCTTTATTTTTAAATTATAATTATTTATTTCCAATATTTCGTCTCCACATTGGGTGACTTCTTCAGGGAACAATTATTATAATTTAATCAATAAAATTTGGTTTTTAATAATAATTAGCAATCAAATTTTAATAATTGTTCCCTAAGGAAGTCACATAATGACGAAATATTGGAAATAATTAATTATAATTTATAAATAAATTATCTAAAGCTCGTTTAAAATAAGGAGAATTATATTTTTAAACGAATTTTATTTTTCGATATTTTATCATAAATTATGACGCAGAATTATTCGAGTCCAAGATCATTATATATATTAAAAAAAAAAACAGTTCAATGTAAATTAATAAAATATTTCTAGTTAAAAATTGATTTGATAACAACTTTAATTAAATTTTATTTTACTAAAGTAAAGAATCAAATTAGAAATAAAAAAAACTATCTACTGCTCGTCGAAAACGATGAAATATCGATGTTAAATATTAAATCTATAATTTCCATTAAAAAGACACTCGAAAAATAGGAAGGAGGCGTATTAAACAATTAACTTTTTTTACAAGCTATTTCTATTATATTTCTCTTGACAGAGACATGTGGACCAATCAATCCTGGGAACCGGAAGATGGTTCTCAGGTGTGGTTCACTGATGGCTCTAAGCAGTCGAATGGGAACACGGGTGCGGGCGTCTTTGGACCAGGCTTCCAGCGTGCTTTACCTATGGGAAAATATCCGTCCATTTTTCAGGCGGAGATTTGGGCCATCTGTGTCTGTGCAGGGGAATGCCTGCGAAGGGGAACTCGCAGATCTCGCATCTACATTCTTTCAGACAGTCAGGCTGCACTGAGGGCCTTAATGGCTTATAAGGTGTCGTCCGGGTTGGTCATGGAATGCATTCAGACACTCAACAGGCTCGGTAGGGGCAACTCTCTAACCTTGGGGTGGATTCCTGGTCATGAGGGGCATGAGGGCAATGAGAGGGCAGATTGTCTTGCCAACCGCGGGGACCGAAAGCCCTTTATTGGTCCTGAACCATTCTGTGGAATACCTGCGGGGTATGTTAGGGAAAGGCTCAGGGCATGGAGAGAGTCTGAATTCTCTGGTTACTGGGAAAACTCTCCTGGTCAGCGCCAGGCTAAAAGATTGATATCTTTTTCCAGTCGGGGGTCGAGGCGACTCTTGTCGCTTGAAAGGGGGGGGGGGGGGGTTAAGGTCCCTGGCGTCGTACTTAACTGGACACTGTAATCTCAGATACCATCTGCACAAGAAGGGTCAATCGGACACGGATATGTGTAGGTTTTGTGAGATGGTGTCTGAGACCTCGGAGCATGTTCTCTGCGAATGTTCCAGGCTTTGTGATAGGAGACTTAGGTTTCTAGGTGATCGCTTCATTTCGCCTTCCGACATCGCGAACATTTTGCCTAATAGGATAATTGGCTTTATAGGTAGCTTGAATCTGTAGGTAACTTTAGGCAGCACAGAAGACCTGCATTGGTCGCGGTGCATAGTGCCATCTGATCTAATCTAAATTATATTTCTCAAATAGTTTTTAAATCTTTTTTAATTCGAATTCAAACGCTTGAATTATTTTTTTTACAATGATTTGAAAAATACATTTCGCATCAAAAGAAAATCTTAATATTTCTCAAAGGCTAGAATCAGTGTCGGGTTTAAATACAAAATTATTTCAATTCAAATTACAAGAAATTAAAAATGTTTACACAAATGTGTGTAAACTTTTTACATTTTTTAGAAAAAAAGAAACTAAAAAACTAAAATAATTTCAAATAATTAAAGATAACTATTATTTTCACTGATCTGTAGTTAAAATTTGAGCATTTATTTTTAAACTTCTATTCATTTGTTCTTATGTTAGTTATTTAAACAATATTTAAAAATAAATAACAAAAAACATTTGATATTTAAATGAAAGTAAGTAGATCGGATTTTAAATGATTTATCATTTATGTTAAATTACAGTTTCACTTAATTTAAACTACAAAATATTTTGAGTGTAAAATTTCTTACGTTTCTGTGCCTATTTTCTGTATGTAACTACTGTTAACAATTATTTAAAATAAAATTATATTTAACAATTGTGTAAGTTATGCACTGTAAAAAATAAAAATACATATTTTCACACTTCACACAATTCTCATTTTAAGAAAGTTTTTCTTTTGCTATTTTCTTCTTATTCTTTACAAACAAACCATCCATAACTCAATGTATACAAGAGTATGTATTGCATTGCCAACAGGCATCAAAGCCAACAGGCATTGTTGTTTTTTGCATACCAAAAGCAGTAGCAACATCAGCACCAGCAACACCAACATATGACAAAGAAAAACTAGAAAATACCCATATGTACTTGAACACGTTGCAATATAATTTTGTTGGGGTTTCTGAAATATGTAATAGCCAAGTGTAATGTATAAAATATTCTTGATGGTGATGCAACAAACCATTGTTATATGTTGTGTAGTATATGTAGATGTGGCTAGTTTCAATGTGTGTGTTGCCAGTACTTGTTTTTTTTTTTTTTTTGTAATAAAACCATAAAATTTATTAAAGAAAACATAAAGGTTTTTACTTGGTTTTGTGCCTTTTGCCTCTTTACATCCTTTTTGCATTTTTATTTTTAATATTTTTTTTAGTAAAATTGTTTCTTTTCCTTCTTCTTTTATGTTTTGTAATTTTTTGTTGTTACTCCTGCATCTTGAGGTTTTTTTTGGTTAACTTATTTAATTTAAAAAGTTTTTTTTATTTTGTGATTGTAAATACTTACAATAAAAATTATAAACTTTTTATATGAAAATTTATTTATTTACTTTAAAGTTTGCACACCGAGGGCGATAAGTTGCTACCACCCCAATTAATAACACTAGCTAACAAATTTAAAAAAATCTTTTGTTTCATATATGCGACAAGTTTTTTATTATAGAGCAATTCCATTTCAAATCACCGTGAAATTAATCGATGTTTTCCGATTTTGATAAAATTTTGTAATTTTTTTTTTTTTTTTTTTTTGGAAAACTCTAGCAACCCTATAGCTTCAAATTGTGGGGTACGGACTTCACTTAAAAGGTCATAGCTTTTGATGTGTAAAAAATATCGACAATTTTTTTGTATACATTATCGATTTTTGTTTGTATTTTTATTATTTCCAGAGCTATATAAAGCTCCCCGTTGACATACAAAGCTGAAAATTGGCACACAGATTGTGCATACCACAAAATTTTCTATAATAAAGCCCCATTTAAAATGTTTGGTTTGTGGCGGAAGTACGCGGGAAGAGCGTTTTAAAAAACTATGCGTAATTTAAATTTTTAATTTTATGTGCTAGGAATCTGTAAACAGGCGTACATGTAGTACTTACCACTGGAAAAATTTCGGTCTGGAGGCTGAATGACGGGAAAAATAGATTTTCGATACGTAAATTTTGTTTTCTACTACTAAATAATATCTCTATAATTTTATGTTGTTTGGCTGTATGTATTTAACGCTAGATGACGTAGATAGTTGGAATTTGGAATACATTTCGTAATTACTATGAAATAGTGCATACTGGAGCCCGATTTTTTAATTTTCGGTTTGTGGGCGGAAGTGTGGAGTATGAATTTTATTAACCACGAGACAGTGGTTTTCCTGGTTCACAAAAATAATTCATTTCTTGACGGTAATATGCATTTGATTCAAAATCCGTGGTTCAAACAGCTGTATTTCAAAAAACCTGGTTTTCTAAAATTAAAAAAAAAAAAAATGTATGTTAATTATATTCTTCTATACCGTCATCAAATCCCTATGTGGTATTCCAGCATGTTTCTGAGTTAGCGGCTTTTTAGTTAATTTTTTTACATTTTTATTTACAACTCAAGATACCGTAAGAGCTCCATATAGGGATTTGGACACGGCATATGGAAGTAATTTATATTTAACATATATTTTTGATGTGCATCTTCTACACCAAGTTTGGTTGAAATCAGAAGCGGTGGAGGAAATCGAGTGGTTGATTTATTATGTTTTCAGTCTAACGGCCTGTTTTTGTAAGACGTGTCACTCAAAAAATTCGTGTAAATGAGTGAAGAAATTCATTTTGGGATTCTGTATCGCAAATGTCACTTCGAATTGAGTGATAACGTAAGAGTTGTCGTTTTCGTCTCTTTTTTGGTTTCCACATTGCGATTTGTATTGTCACAAACGTCAAAAACAGACGTTCACAAAAAAGTATTCGTCAAAGAAAAAAGGCAACACAATTTAATATTCAAAAAAAAAAAAAATACTGTTTAACAAAAAATTGTCATAAAAAAAAATAAATAATAAGCTGTGTAATGGCAATGTGATGGCAATTGACCCGATCATTTTTATTTGTAAATGTTATGCAAATTATATTTTTATCACCATTTTATTGTTTTCTAAACAAAATAAATTAATTTTTTTGTTTAAGCAAAAATCAGCTGTTTTTGTATATATTTCATTTACAGTGTTGGGTTGCCATCTACCAACGAAAAATGAGTTATTTGTATATGAAAAAAAGTAAATAAAATGCGAAAAATATTATGTTGGCAATCTTACTGTTTGACAAAACACAAAGCTTTACGTAATCAAATGTAAGTCAGACGAACGAATTGTAAATACTCATTTCATTACGTATTCGTTCGGGTGCCACACGTTCGTGTGGTAGTATACACGTCTTGCAAAAACAGGCCGTAAGTTAAAATTTTAGATAAAAAATAATTTTTCACAAAAAATAATTGTTCCCAAAAAATTGTTAGTTGAATAACGACTTCGCTTTAAAAAAAGTAACGAATGCTCCCCCTTCTTCCGTTTGATGTTTAAACATTTGTTAGTCTAAAGTACTTTAAATGAAGATTAAATAAATTTTGGTTTTAACTGAAAGTTTTTCTAATTCTTTTAAGGTGCCCTGTTGAGTACTCAAAAATGCATTCTTTTGAAATATTCTCTAATGATAACAATACGTGCTTTAGTACGTTGCTCAAATTTGGTTGTACATTTTTTCTTACGCCATTTATTTTTATTACAAAATATTTTTCTTTAACCCAGTTTTCTCCAAGCATAGATTCTGTGCGAATTTTTTGACAAAACTTGGTGGGAAGATACTTTGTTTGCCCAGTATGCGTTTTCAGTAAATTTTATAGCCTAATCACGACCTTTAGTGGTGTTATAATTAATTTAAATTGAAACTTTAAAGCTTTTCACGCACTTACAAGGTTAATGTTGTTTAAAAAAAATTATTTTGTATGTATTAACAAGTAAAACATCTATCAAAAATTTTAAAAAATATTGTTGATTGTTGTTTTCGTACTATTTTTAAAATTTTTTTTTAAAACTTTGTAATTTTTTAACAGATTTTGAAAAGTGTTATTTGGCAAATCCAATCGCTCAAATTTATATATTTCTTTGCACATTTTTGATATTAAAAAACGTGGATGGTAACCGATTCGATGCGGCTATCGATAAGGATAACGCTATTTTTTATTTTTATACCGATAATGGTATTTTACTTATTTCGGTTGTTTTAGTTATTTAGGGAACGTTGTTTTAATGATAACGGGGTTTTTTATCTTGTCAGATAATTTCGGTAATGGTGTTTCAAGGATAACGCTATTACAATTATTTCGGTATTTTGAGTTAATTTTTTATAGAGGTATAGAACTTTGAAGTGGAATAAAACAAAGATGCATTTTTTAAATTGACATGAAATTTACTTTATTAGAAAGATAATCTTCTTTCATTATAATTTAAAAATGACTGCTGACATATAACCGCCACGGCTGACTCGGACGTAGTCTAATCTGGAGGTCAAATTTTCGATGACTTTTTTCAAAATTTGTGGCCGTATATTGCCAATATCGCGGCGAATGTTGTCCTCCAAGTGGTCGTGTTGGGTTGTCCTTATCGGCGTAGACTAGCGACTTCACATATCTACACAGAAAATAGTCCAGCGGCGTTAAATAGAACGATCTTGGAGGCCAATTCACGGGTCCGAAACGTGAAACTATGCGGTTACCAAACGTTTCCTTCAATAAATCAATTGTGTCACGAGCTGTGTGACATGTTGCGGCGTCTTGTTGAAACCACAGCTCCTGCACATCATGGTTGTTCAATTGATGAACGGATGAAGTCAGTAATAATGGCTCTATAGCAGTCACCATTGACTGTAACGTTCTGACCAGCATCGATTTTAAAGAAGAACCAATGATTCCACCAGCCCATAAAGCACACCAAACTGTCGGTTTTTCTGGATGTAACGTGTCTCAACATACACTTGAGGATTATCATCACTCTAAATAAGGCAGTTTTGTTTATTGACGTCTCCATTTAACCAAAAGCGAGCTTCATCGCTAAACATAATTCGCAAATTTCGTGCTCGATACGTATTTCGAACAGAACAATGATTTACAAAATAAATTTGCACAATTTGGAAGCGTTGTTCTGGCGTCAATCTATTCATGTTGAAATGCCAAACCAAACTAAACATAAATCACTTGATAGGTGACGAAATGGCTTCCAGTTAAAAAAGTGTTACCAACTTAAAGTTCTATACCTATATAAAAAACACCCTTTATGTCTTTATCGCACTCACAAGAACTTTTCCATAAAATTTCAACAGTTATTTAAAAAGTTAATCGGTAAAGTTGTTTCAATGGTATATACAGTTAAATTAACATAGGAACATCTTTTTTAACTTTCTGTATGTTATTCAATAAACAAAAAAAAAAATGGAATTTCGGTAATAGTTAAAATATTTAGTTAAAATGTTCTATTTAAAACTAAAAGTTGTTATATTATATTGAGTATTAAAATAAACGAAAATAATCTATTGTTTTTACCGATTTCGTCAATTAATCTTTCAACAGTTGAAAATAAACTAAAAATTACAATTGGTTTAAACGGAAAGTAAGTAGTGTTTTGTCTGCCGTGCTGTCAACACGTTTTTAAATGTGTCTTGTCGGTTTTTTCGTTTGTCCTGTTTATAATTTTAAATTAAACAAATAATTTTATTAGTGTCGTTCCGTCCAAAGAAATTAAAAAACAACAAAATAATATATTAAAAAAAAAATACCATCTTTATACAAACAAATAACAAGAACAAAACAAAATAGAAAAGTTAATATACTTTATTAAATCTAACATAAACAACAATAAAAATACATATTAAGAAACACAACGCTAAATAAACAGCTAAATTTACAACAATAACAATTAAAACCCTACCATAACACAAAATAATAAAAACAAAACCATTATTACTTCCAACAATCATCAACATCAAAAAAAAAAAAAAAAAAAACAATACACCTGATCTTCGCTATACGGCGCTATTATTTTAATAATGACCAAGCAAGGGTCTTTTATGCCTCCTTAATAAGTGTCATTGTTACTTTCCTAGCCATTTACATTGTCTACGGTGTATAAGGGGCGGTGAGTCAAATTGTTGTTTGGTTATTTAGTGTCAAAGGTATAACACTGGCCATTAAATAACCAACTACAGCAACAGTTTTCACTACAGTGCCCCTTAAACACTCGTAAGGATTTTGATTTTATATTTTTCTTATTTTGTTATGACAGGCAGATTTCGTATAGACTTCTGCAACATACGCGGACTGAGAGCGAATCACTTCTCTGTGTATGCTCACATTCGTTTTCATAGGCCGGATGTCTTCGCCTTATGTGAAACTCAGGTTTGTGAGGATGCTGATCCACAGGATTTTCACATACCTGGGTATCACCTTCTATCCCTTTTCTCTCTACATAGGGGCCTTGCAATGTACATTCGCGACGATGTTGTGTACCAGTATCAGCAACAGCTGAACTGTAATGATAAGGAATTTAGCTCTCTTTGGGTTAAATTCCAGATCAGGTCACACATATTGCACTTCGGATTTTTATATAGAAGTCCAAGCACGGAATTGGCTAAATCCCTTGATGGCTTCGATGCCCTTTCCGATTCAATTTCGAAAATCTTGGAGAGTTGTCCGAATAGTGAAATCGTAGTTGCTGGTGATTTTAATATCCACAACTCATCCTGGATTCGCCATTCGAGCCATACAAGTCCCGAGGGCCAATACGCTGAGCTCTTCGCCGCGCATAATTATCTTGCGCAACTTGTGAATGAGCCAACACACAATGCGTGTGTTGAAGGGCAGTTGCGGAACACTCTCGACCTCTTCCTCACTTCTCACCCTGAAAAGTACGAAGTGAAAATACTTGCACCTCTCGGAAATTCGGATCACAGTACTATTTCTGCATCTTTTTCATATTCTACTCTTCGTAGCGTTTCTAACTTAGCGCAGAAACGTTCTATTTTCCTCTATGAAAAAGCTCGTTGGGCCGAGCTCAACGATTTCTTTCGGCATTTTAACTGGAAAATTTGTTTTCTCGACGACAACGTCGATGCCGCCGTAGAAATGGTAGTCAATATTATTATGCTAGGAATGAAACTTTTATTCCAACGAAGCATATTTCGGGAAAATCAAAACATAAGTGTTGGTTTAACCAGACGTGCAAAAATGCAGTCAGATCCAGAGAGGCAGCGTTCAGTAATTGGCGTTCGAATAAGAACGTCGTTACTGATCTGAATCGCAAAAAGGCGAGAACCGAGTGTGCCAAAGTACTTAGACGCGAAAAGGTTTTATACGAACGGCGTCTACGTGCGAAAGTTCTTTCTGCTCCTCGGGGCAGTAAGACCTTTTGGTCGTTCGTTAAAAGAGTAAAGAATAATGCTAGTTCTTCTATTCCAACTCTTATAAAGGACGATCAATCATTCACCGATCCGGTTGATAAGGCAAACCTCTTCGCTGAACTTTTTGCAAGAAATTCTTTCTTGCCGGAAAGCGATCAACCACTGCCCGTTCGCAAAAGGGTATCCTATACTATGCCTTTGATTTTCTTTCGGGCCTGGGCAGTCAAAAGGGTTCTTGAGGATCTCAACGTAAACAAGTCACCGGGGCCGGATGGCATATCAGCACTGGTGCTGAAACAGTGCTCTTTTACGTTGGCACGTCCATTGGCAAAACTTTTCAGCTCCTCGTACCGTGCGGGAGTCTTCCCCTCATGCTGGAAGGTGGCCAATGTCCAGCCAATCCCTAAAAAGGGTACGGCTAACAACCCTGAAAATTACCGCCCAATCGCAATTTGCTCTGCGCTCTCCAAAGTGATGGAGACCATGGTTAACTACCATCTTGTGAAATATTTAGAGACCAATTCACTTTTAAATGATCGACAGTATGGCTTCCGTAGCGGTCGATCTACGGGAGACCTGTTGGCGTTTCTATCGGAACGTTGGAGCCGGTCACTCCACCGCTTTGGTGAGAGTAAAGTGGTTGCTCTAGATATTTCCAAGGCGTTCGATCGCGTGTGGCACTCGTGACTAAGCTAGTTGCTTTTGGTGTCGGTAATGTCTTCTCTCGATTTATAACGAGTTTTCTCAGAGACCGCACTATACGTGTTGTTTTAGATGGGGTCTCATCAAACGAGTTTCAGCTAAATTCAGGGGTACCGCAAGGTTCTGTTCTTTCTCCTACCCTTTTTCTTATTTTTATTAATGACCTTCTTGGTCAGACCTTTAATCCTATCTACTCTTTTGCAGATGACAGCAACATTTGTCATTCATTTTCATTCGATCACAGGCCAAGCTCTTTGGAGTTAGAGAGCATACGGCAGAACATGAATGACACACTCAATCAAGACCTATCCACAATCCCTGAGTGGGGTCGCGCGAATAAGGTCGATTTTAATGCACGCAAGACCCAATGTTGTATGTTAACCCACAGACGGGCTGTGGAATTAACATTGTCATCTGTAGCTATGGATGGTATATGTATCGAGGAATCGGATACTCTTGATGTTCTGGGCATGAAAATACAGTGTGATGTCCGCTGGAATAAGCACGTATTTCAAGTGTCGAAAGAAGCATTCAAGTGCCTTGGTTTTCTGAAACGGTGCAAGACTTACTTCACTCCATCCGATCTCCTTACTATTTATACCAGCTATATCCGGCCGAAAATGAAATACAACTCCCATATATGGGCAGGGGCTTCAGTGTCTATTCTGAAGCTTCTGGACCGTGTTCAGGGGAGTGCGGTGAAGCTTATCAATGACAGTAGTGTATCCAACTCTATTGATTCATTGGAGCATCGTCGGAATGTGGGTTGTGTGACACTTTTCTATCGATATTACCATGGGAGGTGCTCATCTGAGATAAGTGAACTAATTCCTCGAGCCCGAGTTTTTATTCGTAATACTCGCTTATCTAGTAGAGCACATCCGTTTGTAGTTGATTGTCCTGTGTTTCGCACAACGCATTACAGAGAAAATTCGTTTTTTAGTCGAACAATTCGTATGTGGAACAAACTTCCCGCAGAAGTCTTCCCTGTAACTTACAATTTAGAAAAATTTAAATCAAATATCCACAAGCACTACTCCCTCTTTCCTCCTTCCCATACCCTATTTTCCTGATCAATACAATGCACTGCATGAGTAGGGGGCATCCCCTGAGTATTGGTTAAATTATAAAAAACAAAAAAAAAAAAAATTCTTTTATTAACTGATTTTCAATTAATTTATGTGTATATTTAGTAGTCCTTACGCACAAAATATTGTGAGTGCGATACCAATAAATCGCGTTTATTTCGCTAGTCTTCCTTATAATTTTAAAAAATTTTTAATAGCGAAAAATAGTTTTTTTTAAATCATTATATGGCAACCCTAGAATTGCAAATTTAAAAATTTTTTAAACCACGTATGTAGTGAATAGTGGAATGCTGCTCCGAAAGATATCAACTTTCTGCAGGTTGTCATAAACCGATGCCAGCGGAGAATACTAAAAATATTCTGGCCATTTGCGATATCTTATGAAAGGCTATGGTTACAAACTTGCCAGAATCCTATACACGTTGATATACATAAATGAAAATTGCTTTGGTTAGGGTCTACTCTATGAAAGCCAACTGATGATATAACTAGACAAGTTATTGAATGGAACCTGGAAGGAAGCCGGGCGTCGCCAAAACGAAATTGAAGCGGCTAACCAAGACAAGAGCTGTAACGAGATAAAAACATTAGCATCGGACAAATCCGAATGGAAACAGTTTGTTATGGCCCTATGCTCCTTATAGGAACCACGGGAACTTATACACAGAAAAAACTAAAAACGGGTTTCAATTAAAAAATTTATTGAATCAATTAATATTTTAATTGATTTTGCACCTATCACGGCAATGATAAAATTAAACCTTTTATTTTTAATATTTAATTTGAGGAAAAAAAAGTTATAAATAACTTTTACAAAAAAAAAAATATATGATACTCACAAAAAAGTGTGTGATCTATACGTTGGTATGTGTGTTTTTTGCAATGCTGAGTCTGTTTGTTTTGTTTGTTAACTTCAAATGTATTTGGTATTTTATACTGAAAATTTTATATTTATGCATACAGTGTACGAAAAAATAATATGATAATTGCGTCTAAAATAAAATATGTATTTATATATTTAAAAGTCAATTAAAATATTAATTGATTCAATTAAAGATTTGTTTAGAAACAAATTAAATTCAAATCAAATCTTTAATTAGATATTTTAGGTTGATAATTTGTTCTGTGTATATATGTAGACAATACTTCAAACTTTAATATGCTTTTTACTGAATTGTTGTAGCACATTCCTATCAAACGTTATAGGATCCTTAATATTGTTGTCTCTTTAAAGAGACGTTGGTAGAAATTGAGTTAATAGTTGAAATATTACAGTAATATGGTAGTTGTTGTTATTATTCTGATGATGCTTTTATGAAAATTGAAAAAAGTACGTTATTCACATTTTTCATAAACTCACATGGGTGCGTTTATGAATTTATGTATGCACTATTAGACACTATGCGTAAAAAGTATGCTCAATTTTCTAAAATTATAAATTTAACCATAATAAAGTGTGAAAGTTTCCATCTTCAAATAATATCTTACGTTGAAACAATAATCAACTTTTCCTTTCCTTAAGTTCGTCCTTATTTCTTTGAATTGAGAATTTTTTTCCAATGTTTAACATTTTTGGGGTTACCTTTTAAAAATATTCAGGTAAATATAACAAATTCTGTATTCTTTTTTAACATTTTAAGTAAGAACGTGTTTTTGTTTCGGTTTCTGAACTGTTATGTATGGTATGTTTTGTTTTTCGTTGTTATTTTTTATGAAAATTTGTATTATGTGTAATGGGAACATTAAGCTGCCACAAAAAATAGCACAATAAAACACCTCTTGCAGGTACATAATTTTCGTATAGTCTTGACAATGATGATCACAAATATGTATGCCAAACAGTCTTTATACAGAGAAATTGAAGTTTAAATGTAAAAAAAATTCATGGTTTTGAAATTTACGATAGTTAAGCATCCAATTGAGTATAATAATGTGTTTAATGCTCAAGCATTTGTTTTAGGATTTTGAAAGTAACTTTAAAATTCTTACTTTTTAGTAAATATTTACAGCAGCAAATGTATTTAGTTAAAAAAAAAAACACAAAAAAACTGCAAAAAAATATTTTGTATTAAAATTGCAAAACTAGCGAATATTCCTAGAAATATTTGACATATTTTACACACCTTGTGGTGTGTGTAAAAATACATTTTTAGATAAATAAAAAAAAAAAAAAACTACACTCTCAATATTTTTTCCGTAAATACTACAGAATATACACATCAAATTAACTGAAAATCAGTTAAAAAAGGACTACTTACTTTTCGTTTAAAACAATTGTATTTTTAGTTTATTTTCAACTGTTGAAACTTAATTGACAAAATCCATAAAAGCAATAGATTTTCGTTTATTTCAATACTCAATATAATATAACAACTTTTTGTTTTAAATAGAAAATTTTAACTGAATATTTTAACTATTACAGAAAGTTCGCTTTTTTGTTTATTTTGTTTACTGGATAACAGACAGAAAGTTAAAAAATATATTTCTTTGTTAATTTAACTGTATTTTCCATAGAAACAACTTTACCGATTAAACTTTTAAATAACTGTTGATTTTTTATGCAAAAGTTCTTGTGACAACAAATTTTTAAAAAAAATTAGACCATTTCTTACGTAGTGTTCTGATTGCAATGAAATTTGATAAGTGACATAAAATCGAGCTTAAATTTTAACGTTGAACCTCATAGACAGTGTTTCCAAGCGCACTTTTTTTTGAACAAATAACATTTCATAATACAAATCTTGACCGTATTTCAAAATATTTGTTTTTTAATTATATGTTAAACAATTTCGCACAAATCTGTCAGGGCTGATTTTTAAATTTTTAATCTTAAATATGACCCCCCCCCCAAAAGTAAGGCACTCTTTGCATAACAAATAATGAGTGCACGTCATTTTTTGGTTCTTATCCGTAATCTGCCTGTGGTGGCCTTAAAATAACATTTTTATCTCTAATAGTTCAAGAGATATTTCCTTTTGAATATATATATCAAATTCCAAATTTGCAAATAACAGGCCTAAATCAAGACCAAATTTTACAAGAAAATTTAGTTTTTTAACCAAATAAATTCTTGATTAGATATAAAAATATTATTTTAAATATAGGGTCCGCCATCTAACGTTTTTTTTTCCGATGCCAATTTTGCCAAAAAAATCATCTTCTCAGATGAAGCTCATACTGCATGGCCAGCCGAGGCAGCCATTTGAATGAAATTATTTTCCATTATTAACCGGAAGGATTGTACTTTCAAATAAAAAAAGGAATTTGAGAAAATATTCAGTAGTTTTTTTTTTATAGCATTTTCAAAAAAAAAAAAAGTTATTTGGCGGACCCTTTAGCACTTTTGTAACTAAAAAATGAAGAAAACACAAATTTTATATCTTGTGAGTTTAAAAGATATAGCCCATTTTGTGACGATACTTGAGTAAAATTTTAAGGTTTTGTTCTATTTTCATGATGTTATATTTCGGAAACAGAAAGAAACTTTAATCTGAAATGTATTGCTTCTCTATGATGTTTTCACTCTATAACTTTATAAAGCATTTAAGGGTTAAAAATGAAAAAAATAAAATATATATAAATAATAAAAATAAAATGAGCTAAACTAAACAAATCGATTCTTTTATAAAAATTACCTGTTTAAGTACAAAATTATTTCAATTCAAATTACAAGAAATTGTTGACACATAAAAAAAAAAAAACAGAAAATAAAAATATGTAGATGAAAGGCTTGGAGGTTGCCACCATTTACAACCCCTTAGCAATAAAAAAATTTAATTCAGAATCCTGAAATAATGTTTGCTTCTGCAAAATATAACAATTTTAT
This sequence comes from Delia radicum, assembly GCA_021234595.1. Lineage (NCBI taxonomy): Eukaryota > Metazoa > Arthropoda > Insecta > Diptera > Anthomyiidae > Delia > Delia radicum. Next base: position 121,654,959 of record CM037854.1, read on the forward strand.
TGCAAATTTTCAAAGTACCTAAAATCGACCCCTTAAATGAAGCCACTAAAAAATTGTTGAAAATGTGAAAAAATTAAAAAAAATTAAAACATTTAATTTGCATTTGGTGACTGCTAAAATAACAAAATTTGTGAAAATCAGCGTAAACATTTTAATTTGGATCCATTCCAAGTCATCATTGGAATCGCAGTACGTTCATTTGTAAACACTAAAGCTCATAATTCAATGAAAATTAATTTAGAAAGGTTGAGGTTAAGAGTAAAAACAAACGATTTTCTCAAAAAATTATAAACACTATTCATTTTCAAATCAGACTGGATGGACTAGTTTTAATATAATTTTGTTTGGAAAGTTTGTGTAAAAACGTTGTCGGGTAGTGTAATCTAAAAGTAAATCCTAATATTTTTCATCATATGAAGGTTTAGGATTCTTCTTATAACATCGTAAATATTTTATTGAAAAAAATGCCTTTCCATTGTTAAAAAGGTAGTGGGTTTTCTGCAGCTTTTGGGTCTAATATAGCAATGTTTGTTGAAAAATAGTTGATATCAACATAAACAATCGGAAAAGAGGGGAGTGCCAGCCTGCAAGCCTTCAACGGTGACAACCTGCATTTTGATGGAGTTTTGGAATTAGTAAAAAATATGAAATCTAATGATATATTTGAAATTCTACTTATATTGAATGAACAATAAACACAGAAAAATATTTACATGAATTTTCGCTAAAAACTTTAAGCTTATCAGTATATTTTTAAATTTTAAGTAATAGTAATTTACAATTTGTTCAGCAAACACTACGTTATTGCGCATATCCGGCCCAGAAGTAGATTAAAAGTGTTAATTTCTCATGTTGCGTCGATTCCAGTCGGAGTTTAGCGCATTACAACACCACTGGAATGCCGAAATACAGGAGGGGAGGCAACCTGCAAGCCTTTACCTAATTATATTGTATACTATATAAGTAGGTAATGAATCTCTGGATTTCCAGTCACGGGATTACCGGGAAACTAAGGCCTTTCTCTGATCCCGAAATCTCGGGAATTCGTTCCAGGAAGCCCGGGTTATGTAAGATTACAATTTAAAATAAAAGATTTTAATATTCCAAATTTTTAATGCTGGCAATTAATAATGTACACAAGAGGCGTCAATCGGACACCTATGTGTATAGGTTTTGTGAGTTGGTGTCTGAGACCTCGGAGCATGTATTCTCTGAATAGGAGACTTAGGTTTCTGGGTGATCGATTAACTTCGCCTTCCGACATTGTGAATATTTCGCCTAATAGGATGATTGTCTTTGTAAGTAGCTTGAATCTTTAGGGAACTCTTGGCAGCACAAAAGATCTACAAAAAAAACAATAGAAAAAATTTTAAATAAAAAATTATATTAACTTCATAGTCACTCATGATCGCTCTAAACAAAATTTTCCATTATAAATGTATGTCAAAAAACACTTTAAAATTTTTCCAAATGCCAATTTTGAGCCGATTTCTTCGGTCTTCCAATTACTAAAAGTTTTTAATCAAACTCAATGATTATAACGAATTGCTGTAATAAAGCCAATTACTATCAGACTAAAGGAAAACTTAAAATTCGGAGAAAACCTACAGATTTATAATATGGATTTATTTTAGTGAAAAATCTCAGGTCGCTTATAAAATTTTGCATATATACGAGGACGGGTCAATATGATTTAAAGCCAGAAAAAGTTTGAACAAATTGAAGATGTGTTTGTTGCGTTTTTAAATTATTTCAGTGTAGATTTGTGCATATTCTTTACAATTAAATATTATTAGTGTAGAATATGAGGTGGCTTAATATATGTTTTAAAAATATATATTTTGAAATTATTCTTATGCAGTTCAAAAATATTAAAAACTAATAGCAGTTATAGTGAAATATTTTTAAAACACTCTTCTGCTTCTCCGTATTTTTAACACAACAAATATGTTGCAGTTAATATCCGTTTTACATGCATCTGCAAATGTATTTTTTTTCAAATATATTTTTTTACAATTATAAATGCCTTTAAAACAATAGTTTTGTATATTAAAAAATGTAGGGGAAATAATATACACCTTACATTTTAGTGCAATTAATTGCTACCTTATATCTCTACAACTGAGTAAGGTATAGTGTTTAAAATTGATCGGCAATTAATTATTTAATAAAGAGGGTTAAGGTTAAGATAGATTGACAGTACACTAACAGCAAATGTTTCCAAGTTGATCAATTTGGAAGTTTATAAGATAAATTTAACGTAGTAACTGCACAGTAAGTATGTTAAAATGACACACCAAAACCCCGGGAAACGTAAACTTAATTTTGAGGTGTAGAATCCAGTTGCATACTCAGTTTTAATAGGTTAGCTCAAAATAAAAAGATATTTCAATTTCAGTTTGCATTGACTCAAGCGATTTTTTGAGTGTATTTAAAAATTGATTTTTGAAATTATTTTTGTTGTTGTTTATTTGTGTTAACTTAAGTCTTACAATGATGGCCGTCCAATTTTAGGAGAATACAATTTATTTATATACAATCCGAAATGTTAGGTTAACAACGTTTGACTTATACACACAGAAAAAAATTAAGCTATTGTCCAACTAAAATTCGGTTACTACGACTCAATTTCCGTTATTACGAGTTTCAGACGGTTGGCAAGACTTAACATTAGTTTTCGCAACAAAGTTCGGTTAATTCAACTAAATTTTAATTGCAACACCCCAAAACATTCTGAAACCATATAGTTGTGCTAACTGAATTTATAAGTTGTTACCAGTAATATACACTTTTCATTCGGTTGATACTTTATTTCTCTGTGTGTTCTAAGTGTCATATTGTTCGAATTTTCAAACTCCATTAGAAAACAACGTCTCAAATGCACGGCTAATTTTGTTAGCTTTGCGTTTTCGACATATAAATAATAAATGTAGTAATTTTAAAATAGAATTAGACGTCTTTTATTTAAAATACACTCAAAAAAATCGCTTGAGTTTATGCAAACTTAAAACTTAAATATCTTTTTACTTTGAACTAACTTATTAAAGCGGAGTATACCATTGTATTCGACGACCCAAAACTTGGTTTACCTGTCCAGGTGAGCACACAAAATTTCCGTAATCTCAAAAAACATCTTTATATACAATTTTGCGAATTTAAAACCAATTAATTTCCTGAGGTTACCTAAACCCAATTAAATATCATAAAATGCAAAAATGCGTGTTTTACAAATTAATCGCGGTTTTCTATTCAATTTTTAATATATAACATGAAACTTTTTAGAGTGTATTTGTATACTTTTTGATGTTGTAATATATATTTTCAAGTGGGATAAATACAATGAGATTTATAAATTAATGTAACTTTAATTAAATCCAATCAAAACTTCAATTGTAATATTTTTAACTTGTTTTAAATCAAGTCGGGCCTTAATTTTTGCACCGTTAAACATAAATGATTACCTTGGATGGATTTATCATGGTTAACACATACACAAGAGGTTATTCATATCATAGAAACAATTTTTTTAAAGTGTCTAAAGTTTTTGAAATTCCTCATGTATATTTCTCTCTCTCTCTCTCTCTCTCTCTCTCTCTCTCTCTCCTAAAGTTACAAAAAAAAAAATGTAATTGTTACAAACAATTTTGCTAATATTAACCCAGCAGATCGTTTTGCTAATTTTGGAAACCCTGACTAATGTCAAAATAGTAAACGAATTAGTAAAAGTTACTAAAACTTAGTAAAATTTTAGTAAACTCTTAATAGAAATCGATTTACTAAGATCAACCAAATTTTGTACTAAATATTAGTGAAATTAATTTAATAAAAAAAATTAGTAAAACTCACTAATTATTAGTAAAATTTTTGCAAAACAAAATGGAAATAAAACTGCTGAAATCAACCAAAACGTTAACAAAATATTAGTAAATAGCCTATTACTTTTTTTACAATTGAAAATTTTGTTCACTTTTTGTATTGTATAGTAGGAAGTAAAATCACAATCACTTTTTATAAAATATTTGAAATTTCAATTGATAATTAAACACTTCTCCATTGTCGTTTGAATAAGATAAAAAAAATTGATTTTTGTAAATTAGTCCAGGTCATCAACATTTTTCGTAATGTTATATGCTAAAACAAAAAATATATTTAGGCCTAGTCTAGTTATAAATAAAATAAATTTTTTTTCCATCAAAAATTTGTCTTCAATTATTGTATCTCTCATCAGTATTTGTAGAAACTTCATTAATATAATGTATAATTGATGACAAATGATTAGTGAAACGTTGCCATCAATATTATAAACTTTTTCTTGAGTGTAGTTAACATTAAAGTGCATAAATAAAGTTCAAGTATTTTAGATTGAAAAAATAATTTTATTAGTAAATTCTTTTGCTAGTTTCAGTATCTTTTTCGGATTTCAAAAGCTAGTAAAATTAAATTAGTAAACTTAGAAACCAAAATTAGTAAAAACTTTAGTTATTTGTAAAATAAGAATATCAAAAAAATGTTACTAATAAATAACTTTATAGTAAAAATTAGTATAATAATAGTAAAGACAGATTGAAAACCGCTTACTAATTTTTTTACAAACTTTTTCTGTTTGTGTATAGAGATTTCACGAATATTGTATGTGTCATTTTACCAACTACCGAATCATTGCCGAGTATTTCTTTCATTCATTTTCATATAAATGTCACAAAAAAAAAATACCCTCTACACTTAGAATACTATGTAGGAAAAGACCACTTCAATTGTAGTTGAAAAAACATGAAATTTCACTTAAAAAAAGGACGACTTACATTTCATTAAATTCAACTAACATTGTCATTTGTTTTTTAATGTTCAAAAAATTACTTACAATTGTAGTAAAAATGAACCACATGGTAGTAAAAAATAAACAAACATTTATTTTTTTCATTTTTTTAAATAACAAAAAATATCTGTAAAAAATGAATGTAAATTCATAAAACAGTCATTTGATGTTAGTTGTTTTTTTAAATGAACTACAAGGTTAGTAAATATTTTAATTTGTTCTACAAATGACTGACATTTACATTAAAAATAAAGAAACTGTATTACAACCCAAACAACTACATATTTTTAAAGCAGAAGTCCCCTGAGTGTACTTCTTATATATTTTGAAAAACCTTTTGCAATCAATATAAACATCCACGTTTGATATTTTAGAGAAAAATTTATTGTGAAAACTACACTCATAATAATCTATGCATAAAAATACGAAATTATTGTCAAAACTACAAACAATTTCGTAAAATGTACAAATTTTCGTGTATTTTACAAAAAATTTGGTTATTTTGACATTTTTTTGTTATTTTACGCATGGATTATTACACAGGTCAACAGCAAAAAAAGGCTTGACTAACCACTATATAGATTTGATGCATCATGGCTGCCTAAGTACAAAAATGGTAAAATTTTTCAATTCTATGGATAATTTTTTTTTTAAAAAATTTTTTTTTTAAAATTGACAATATTTTGAGCCATTTCTCCACTTATGTTGTCATAACTCAAAAACAACTAGTCCGATTTTGTCAAATTAAATTTACAAAAATTAAGGTTTACAATATCTTTAAAGAACGTGTACAAATTTTTTTAATGCGATCAATAGTTTCAAAGTTATGAAACAAATTGTTAGCAAAAAAAAAAAAAAAATGCTAAAAAAAAAAAAATTTGAAAAACAAAAATCTGGAAAAAATCGAAACTGCAAAAATATTACTTTTTATTTTTTTGTAGTAAAGCTACATATCATGCGAATTAAACTAGATATGGATCATAAAAATCGATGCATGCTTTACATTTTTATTTACAATTAATTGAAGGTATCGCATATTTACAAGCACTGTAGAAAATTGTACCTACATAATGAAAATGCAGAACATAAAAACTCAGGTGCATTTTACGACACGCATTTTGGCAAAACCCCTTTGGGAAAAACCTCTATGACATTTTTATGATTCTAATAATTAAAAAAAAAAATAAGTAATAAACAAAAGATTGTTTAATTTTTACGATTGCGGTAGGATAGTAATAAAACGCTCATAAATGTGCGTGTACGCTGAAGTGCTCTTATTTTCCGTTAGCTACCTGTAACGGATAATTTTTTTTTTTCATAAAAGTCCTTAATGTTTTTTAGGATTCTTGGGAATAATAAAAAATTTGCAGCACACACAAACTGTATCCACACAAAGGGTTATCCCAAATTATAGTATCAGTATTTATAAGATCTCCTTGACCCTTTTTATTTCATTCAAGAAGTGTTTGCGATAACGCAAACATCATTTAATACCTACACAAAAATTAGAGTCATACAGCTTAGAAGTTAAAAACAATTTTCAAATATTAATAAAAATGAGCCAGAAAGCCAGAACATTTTCATGTAAAAACGATCCAGATTTATTTTGTTATGTGTGCGGCCAATATATCACCGGGAAAAAACGGAAGTGGTTCTTAACTTCATTGCAAAAGTCATATCAAGATTGCTATAATATCTATCCGCACAATTTGAACCAGCATTGGACACCGAGTACTATATGCATTCCATGTCGATTGAATTTATCTATGAAGTCTTCTAACGTAAAGTAAGTATAAATTAATAGATTTGGAATATTTTATAATTACAATATTTCTTAACTAAAATTTGAATTCTTCATATTCCTGATTTCAATTTTTTTTTCATTTTACAGACGACACTTGGAAATTTTGAAGCCTATGCTATGGAGAGAAACAGCGAACCACGCATCCGAGTGTTATTTTTGTTTAAGTACAAAAAGCATATTTGATGGCCCACAAATTCGCAAATTGGTGAACGATACTGAATTTGGCAGTTCAATGTCAGAAATTGAGAAGAATGCATGGGATTCGTTTGTATGGGTTATTCAAAATTTCTTAGGAAATAACAAGGGTGATGATTACGTTGCGCACGTTGAAGAGATGTTAACTCACTTCCAGAATCTTGGATGCAACATGAGCATCAAATTACACTACCTGCACAGTCACTTAGATCGTTTTCCTGAAAATCTAGGAGACTTGAGTGAAGAACAGGGCGAACGATTCCACCAAGATATCCGGACAATGGAGGAACGATACCAGGGTCGCTGGGATGCACACATGATGGCTGATTTTTGCTGGAGTATTCAGAGTAACACTTCGTTATTCAACAATAGTAGAAAATCGACTAAAAGAAAATTTCAGAGTTTGTAGTTTATAATACATATTTATTTATTATTTTCTTGTTTTATTTATTATAATAAATGTGAATAATAAAATATAAATTTTCTACTATTTAATTTATTTATTTATTTACATTTAAGCTCATCCAACACAAATGTCTTTCCGAAGAATAGAATCAGTATATTCTAGGTAGGGTTTTGCCAAAAATACACGAATGTTACTATGTAATGCATTTTTGATGTGAAAATTTGTACATAGCATGGGGAAAATGTTTTCAAAATTCAATCAATCGAAAGAAGAACATTAACTACTCAATTTTATGTATATCAGACAAAAAACTAAAATTTGGTGAAAATGAGCGAATTCACTTAATTGTGAATAAATTCGAAAAAAATCAATCGATTTTTATGATCGATATCTCATTTTGTTCCTATTACATGTGGCTTTGCGATAAAGCAATAAATCTGAACGATTTTTGCCGTTTCGATTTTTTATGATTTTTTTTTAACCAAAAAAATTTGCTATTTTCACGTAAAAAAAATATTTTTTCCCTCAATTTTTTATTATAACTCCAAAACTACTGAGCCGATTGAAACGCAATATATTAACGGATTAAAGGCTATGTAAATTTCAGTTTTTCTAAATTTATTTGAATAATATCGGACTAATTTTTTTTAGTTATCATTAATTATGTGGAGACACGTCTAAAAAAATTTATAATTTTAATTAAAAATTTTTTAAAAAAAAACCTCTCCATAGAATTTCAAAATTGAACCATATTTGTACTACTGGGACCACAATACATCAAAATTGTATAGTGGGTTTCAAAGCCCCTAAAATTTTTTCAAAATTGTTGCCTTGTGTTATCAGGGTATATATTTTTAATATTTAATATAAAATATAGAGATTTTTAAGCTATTCTCTTTAAACCGAATAAATCTGCCGAATAGTGTTTTTTATTCGGTAACCGGCAGAATAGACAAAACATGCCGAATACCGAATAGTAACCGAATATTTGTTACATCTCTAATTTTTTCATATTTTTTCGATTTTTAATATGAACCCTTATTTAGCTAATTTCAAAAGATCAAATTAAATCGGTGGCGTATGAGTGATAAAAAGTATTCTATTAATATTGATCATACGTATGTACATATACAAATCAAACCTCTTTAAAATGTGATTTGTATGTTTGAACTACATTAACACATACATATGTACATTACAATTTCTTATTTCACAGCTTCAATTCCAACATTACTAGTAGTACATATTCTCTTAACATTATTTTCAGTATGCATATACAGTTGCCATTAAAATTTTCTATGTTTTCCTAACATATACGAAAATCATAAATAACAATGGTAATTTTTAACAGTTGACCTGTAGAATATAATTCTGTTACATAAATGTTATCGACAGTTTACGATATTGGTAACTGTTATACTTTTCAGTAACATATAACGATAAAATAACATTTTTGAGTAAAGTATGTAATGCAGACTAAGCATGTGCGCTTGTCCTGAATTGATATTGTGCAGAAATACAAAATAAAAATAAATAACATGTTCTTATAACGCGATATAACATAAAATTCGGATTTATTGATATATTTTTTAAGCACCTTTATGTGCATACTGCCCTTGTATTTTTTGTTGCACCGGTCACATAAAATAAATTTTTTTTTTTAAATTTCGTTTAAAAAAGACTATATTCCCAAATTTACCATAATTTTGAATATATAAACTATTTGATATTATAATTCAGATGTGGCTTTATCGTGTATATTTTTTACTTGTATTAGAAGCTGAATTTAGTAAAAGTATTCGTTACATAGATATATGTTAATCTTGACACTAATGTCCATATGCACTCAAATACGGCTTAAAATAATTTTGTTCAACAAATTTGTTCTAAACATATATGATTTTTGAATCGCCAAGAAAAAAAAATTTTGTGAATTGTCATATTATATGAGGCAGATCAATAAGTCCGTGACTTTTTGAATGAAACACAATTTTTTTTTTGCAAAAAAAAAAAAATATTTTTCAACATAATATCCTTTAGCAGACAGCTTTCTTAAACCCAACTGATCATTTAAAATCGAAACCACACTGCCATATAAAATGCCTATGGCATCAACAATCTCACTTCGATCGGCCAACACCTTATCGTGGATTTTTTCGACATTTTCGGGTGTATTGACCTCAATTGGCCGCCCAGAACGTTCATCATCATTTGTATTTGTGCGACCACAACAAAGTCAGTAAACCACTTTTTTACCATTGAAATCGATTGTGCAGAGTCCCCATAGTATTTATCAAGCTTTTCCTAGGTTTGATTGACGGTATTTTTTTCGCAAAAAATAATGTTTAATGAGCACTCGAAATTCACTATTTTTCATTTTTAAAAAATCCACGAGGTTGTATGTTTTGTACAGCTGTTAAACGCAAAGTAAATGACGGAACTTGCTCAAAATTTGACAGTAGTCTATTAACAGGTGGTACTTGATGGGAACAGTGTTGCATTTTATATAACTCCGAGGGAAGTTCGAAAAGTCACGGACTTATTGATCCGGCCTCGTATGTATATTATATATGTAAACCTCGAAACGCCCGTTTTAGATGCTTTTTTTGGTATACTCTGAAAAAGGACTTAAAAGACAAATAAACAAGGCAGATACTGTGCAAAACAGTTCCACAAAAAAATTTTAGTAGATTTTATTTGTGTGCATCCGAATACTGAATAAAGTTTAGAAGAACCTTTATGTTTTTTTTAGCATCTTATAAAATACAGTGTTAGTCAAAAAATTAAAACTTTAATATTTTACTCTACCCACACAGACCCACGCCCTTTGGAGGTTTAACTCTACTACCCTAATCAACGCCAAAGCTCATTACATTCATTTTGTTGCATAGTGTTATATTAGATTAGATCAGAAGGCACTATGCACCGCCACCAATGAAGGTATTTTGTGCTGCCTAAAGTTACCTACAGATACAAGCTACGTATAAAGCCAATTATCCTATTACGCAAAATGTTCGCGATGTCGGAAGGCGAAATGAAGCGATCACCTAGAAACCTAAGTCTCCTATCACAAAGCCTGGGATATTCGCAGAGAACATGCTCCGAGGTCTCATACACCATCTCACAAAACCTACACATATCCGTGTCCGATTGACCCTTCCTGTGCAGATGGTATCTGAGGTTACAGTGTCCAGGTAAGTACGACGCCATGGTCCTCAAACCCACCCTTTCAAGCGACAAGAGTCGCCTCGACCCTACTGGAAAAAGAGATTAATCTTTTAGCCTGGCGCTGACCAGGAGAGTTTTCCCAGTAACCAGAGAATTCAGACTCTCTCCATGCCCTGAGCCTTTCCCTAACATACCCCGCAGGTATTCCACAGAATGGTTCAGGACCAATAAAGGGCCTTCGGGAACCGCGGTTGGCAAGACAATCTGCCCTCTCGTTGCCCTCATGCCCCTCATTACCAGCAATCCACCCCAAGGTTAGAGAGTTGCCCCTACCGAGCCTATTGAGAGTCTGAATGCATTCCATGACCAACCCAGACGACACCTTATAAGCCATTAAGGCCCTCAGTGCAGCCTGACTGTCAGAAAGAATGTAGATGCGAGATCTGAGCGTTCCCCTACGCAGGCATTCCCCTGCACAGACACATATGGCCCAAATCTCCGCCTGAAAAATGGACGGATATTTTCCCATAGGTAAAGCACGCTGGAAGCCTGGTCCAAAGACGCCCTCACCCGTGTTCCCATTCGACTGCTTAGAGCCATCAGTAAACCACAACTGAGAACCATCTTCCGGTTCCCAGGATTGATTGGTCCACATGTCTCTGTCAAACAACAACACATCAAATATTTATCAAAGATGCACTCCGGTGACACTTTGTCCGCAACCTTAGAAATCGGGTCATCTATTAAGATGGACGCGATCCTCATGTGACCCCTTAGGTCGCCCCCCTTCGAATTCACTAAGTCTAGAGGAACCCATACTGGCAACCTCCATTACAGAAATATGCAATGGCGGGATCCCCAGCATAACCACCAAGGCATCCGTCGGGCAAGTTCCGCCGGCCCCTGTAATGCCAACACACGCAATACGGTAGATTCTCTTAAGAGCATCCCTTGCCTTACTCTGCTCAACTTTTGGCCACCATAGTGTTAGCAATAAATAAAATAAAAAATTTATGGAAATAAACACTTTTTTAAAATTTTAATGTCATTTCCCTATGGCTTAGCAGTCAAATACATCTTACCTAGAAAAAGATCATTTATACTGTAAAAAAGTTTGGGATTATGGAAATCTATGCATAAAAAGTTGCAAACCAAAAACTTTTTAATTACAAAAATATATTTTTGTTTCTTCAATGAATTGATTAAATATCCAAATCCGCATTTTAAATTTTTACATTATATGTTTATTTGCACAACGTTATAATTGAATTAATTTTAAAAGATTTAACAATATTATTTTAAGTGCGGAAATATTGTAATAACTTTTTTCGTTAAAAACTATAAAGAAACAGTTCATTACCGTATATATAGATATTAGAGTTCGTTTTCAAATTTTTTTTTTATTTTGATTTCTGGATATTATCACTTTTTAGAAGGTTTTTGTATCAATAAAAATAATGGCGTATTTTTTTTTTTAATTCCAACTCCTTCCCCTTCCTATAGGCGACTCAAATTGCGGATTTTGGGTCCCTATTCAAATACAACAAAAACGGATAAATATATGTCAAATCGTACTTCAGTATTCGATTATACGGGAAAACTTAGGCCCATAGGCTTTTTTTTAGTTTTTGGAATGCAACAGAATGCATAATTAGAGTGGTCCAAAAAATATTTAAAAAAAAAAAAAATACTTACATCTGAGAAAATACTTACATCTGAGAAAAATTGTCCAAAAATTTTAATTTTGTAGTTACCCGTTCAAAAGTTATTAAAGTTTAAAAATTTAATTTTTTAGTGATTACAAAATAATTTATTGGTTTATATAATAATTTATTGGATTTGAGTCGCCTATAGGCACGGAAAGGAGTTGGAATTAAAAAAAAAAAAAATACGCCATTATTTTTATTGATACAAAAACCTTCAAAAAAGTGATAATATCTAAAAATCTATTTTTCAAAATTAACTCTAATAGATATACCTCTTAATTTTTTTTAAATAAAAAATAATGGCTTACTGATAATGTGATATATTGGTAATCATATTTAACTGCAAAATAATGAGCTATTTGTAATTGGTTACATAAGGACACTCATATAAATAAACCTGTAAAATAGCAGAAAAAGCTACTAAAAATTAGTTAAAAATTACCTTGCAAAAAAAAAACTTTTTTGCTAAATATTAATTCATTAGGAACAGCAAAAATAAGTCTGTTAGCTAACTTTACAAAATTTTAGTTGCATTCGATGTGAATTTTAGTAAATTGAAAATTGAATTTTACCCTGTAACATTAGCAAAAAGTTTTACTAAATACTTGTAGACCCAAAATAGCATACAAAAATTGTAATATTACCAACATTTTTGCTATATTTACCCAAATTTAGTAGAATGCAAATAACAGTTTATTTTGCTAAAATCAACAGAAATCTTTGCTAAAAATTTGGAAAACGGCAGACTTTTTCGAATTAAAAAAAAACCAAAAAAAAAAAGATTAGAAATTTAAAATTTTTTAATACTTTTTTTGTTTACTAATACTTAGAAAATCATTTCGCTGATTTTACCAGACTATTTTGTTACTTTAAATTAAATAAAATTTTGCTCAAACATAACTAAATATTCAACAGATTTATTTTTGCTATTCTTATAGTAATAATATTTAGTCAAAAGATCTGCTAATTTTACAAGCTTTTTTTGTAAGCTCAGTTTTAACTAATTTTTAGTAAATGTTTTTGTTATTTTTACAGGTTTATTTCTATGATTGTAACTATGTGTATATTTTCATTATAATATTATTATATATTAAAAAGTTACTTTTGCCCATCAAAATGTAATTTAGTTTGTTTTATGATGATTCTCAAAATATTTCGTGTCTAGCGTTAAGATCCCGTGATCTGGACCGTTTATTTATATTATATATTTTTGGGTTTTCAAAGAATTTTGTACATTAACTAAAGGCAATGTATTCAATATTAGTACAAATGAAAGGTTTTTTTATGGCGCGTCCAACGGTATGTAAAACATGCCAACGTTTGTATCCTTATTCATGGATATTCTTTAAAAATAAATTATTTTTTTAAGTTTTTTGTACGGCGATTTTTGTTATTTAAATTTGAAATTGACATATTTTAATCCTTAGAAGATTTAAGTAAATACGTGTTTCAGCTTTTTTTTAAATTCGCACTAGTTTGCGTTTTACCAAAAAATAATATGGTGTGTAAGCTATGTTTAATCAGATCAATAATTGTATCAATATTTCTCTTTAGGCATTTACATCATCTATGTATGGAAATAGTTTCGAATTTGCAAATTTAGTACATTTCGTCGGTGCTCAATTTGAGAACTTTGATTTTAACTACTCCAGTCTGCAAATGTATTCGGTTTCTAGTTGATGTAAGGATAAAAATATAGCTTAAGAGAAAAAATCCAATACACTTTTTTTCGTGTTATACTTTTTCGCGAATTAAAAAAATTTCCGCAATTTTTTTGTTTTTATATTTATCGTTGAATTTTTAAAACAAAAAACTGTGTAAGATTTGGAGTTCGCAAACAAAATTATGCAGCTAAAAAAATTTGAATTTTTTTGTATAACCCGAATTTTCATTCTTACATCCACTAGAAACTCAGTCGGCTTTCAGACTGCATTAATTCAAAATTATTTTTCAAAATTCAGTAAGTCAAAAAGTGAAGTAAGTAAAAAATGCATTCAATTTGCAAAATTTTAATTTCTTTCCACACATAGATGATGCATTTTACTAAAGAAAATAAATAATATCGAAATTGAATTCATTCGAATCTAGTTTTCGTGCAATATTAAATTTTTGCGAAAACCAGAACTATTGCAAATTTCGAAAAAAGCTTGAAACACGTATGCTTAAATCAACTTAAGATTTTACATTTATATCACAAAAACCTAAATACAAAAAACTTTTAAATTTCTTTTTCAGAATATTCCTGAAAAAAGGATATGTCTGGACATGATTTGACACTTTCCATATGATACTAATATTGAAAATTTTGCTAAAGTTTAAAATTCTATCAAAAATTAAAAATTGCTGTTTTCAAAAATTGTCCAATCCAGGGATCTTAATGCTAGACACAAAATATTTTGGGAATCATCATAAAACAAATCAAGGCACATTTTGAGGGGTGGACAAAAATACTGTTCTTTGTCCATACAAGGTGAGTCGGTCTAATATTTATTAATTTAAGTTGAAAATTTGTGAAAAACTAATTTTTCGAAGTACAATTGTTTTTAAAAAACTCTGAAGATTTCTTTTAAAAATATTGCTTATACGGTAACCAGTTATTTTGTAACTCATTGTGAGTAACTACTGATTCCTTTTTTTAAAGTAACCACGCATTCTTTAACTATTAGTAACAATAAGGTAACCCATTAGTTCTGCAACAAAAAAAAACGAAATTTGTTGAGTAGTGTAATTATTATAAAAAATAAATACTGAATAACGATTTCTGTAAATCAATATTTAAAAAAAAATTGGTAAGCCTTTTAAAATTTTTAGCTGTATTGAAAAAAAAGAACTTAACTTTGCATATTTTTTCGGATCTTTTTCAATATTTCTTTGGCTGTATTAAATTAGCATTAAATTACGTTAAAAACGTAAACTGTAAAACCAAATTAATATTAAAAATTAAATTCCAAAACTTAGTGCCGTGTGTTTGCTTTTCACTTATTTGGTTGTGAAGCCATATGTGTATAACTACAAGAGAGGGCCGAATCATAAAAAAATTTTAAAATTAAATATTGCGAAAATGTTGTACATAGGCTAGCAATAGTAGATAATAAAATTTGAAAAATCGGCTTATAATTGACTTAAAGGTACTTATACTGTACAATAAATAATTGCTAATATATTTTGATCCGCTAACCACAATAATGATGAAATTTTTAAAATTATTTAAACAATTTTTTTTTAAATATGGGTAAAATATTTTTAATAAAACTTGTAATTATTGTAGTAAATCGAGATATTTATGTTTACACGATTTTAAAAATTGTATTTTTTAAAGTTTCGGGCTACTCTAATACACTCAGGGAACTTCTGCTTTAAAAATATGTAGTTGTTTGGATTGCAATACAGTTTCTTTATTTTTTAATGTAAATGTCAGTTATTTGTAGAACAAATTAAACTTTTTACTAACCTTGTAGATCATTAAAAAAAAAAACAACCACATCAAATTACAGTTTTATGATTTTACATTCATTTTTACAGTTGTTTTTTTTTATTTAAAAAAGTAAAAAATATAAATGTTTGTTTACTTGTTACTAACATATGGGTTTATTTTTACTACAATTGTTAGTCATTAAACATTAAAAGCAAATGACAATGTTAGTTAAATTTACTGAAATGTAAGTCGTTCTTTCTTTAAGTGAAATTTCATTTGTTTTTAACTACATTTGCAGTGGTCTTTACCTACATAGTATTCTAAGTGCACGTATGTATGCAAAATACTTAAAGTTTTTGTTCGTAACTGATTTCGTAAGCTTTTTAATATTGTATAAATTTAAAAATTAATTTCATTTACATTTGTGGTATGATTTGTGAGTGTATGTAAACATTTTTGTTAGCGAATGAAAGTATTATATATAAAAAAATTAATTAAATCCGTATAGTATACTTTTAAGAGTCTGTTGATTGTCTGCTTTTTTTTTGCAATTATTTTAAAATTTTTTTTTATAAAAATTTTTTGTTGGCTTTTGTAATGCATTTAAATATTAATTTTTTATAAATTAATCGTTAATTTGATTAATTTATTAAAAGTTCATATTTGTAAAATATTATGTATATGAGGGATGCCACATTAAATTATGGATTTCCAGAAACAGGTACATATATTTATGAGGCTTTCCAAACCAACTGTCCTGCTAAAGAAAAGTTATATCGTATTAATGTCATACAGTATTTATTGTTCTATGTATATTAAGGTGGACCATTTCAGCAAAAAAATTTTAGTTGGCATTTTTTTTTAGAAAATTTTCAAAATATTTCGCTTTGCGATAACCGTTGTGAGCTTTTTAGTTTTTTCAATATTTATTTTTCATTTCAAGAAACTGTATTCTAAATGGGTTATGAAATGAAAAATCTTTTGAAAACGCAGCTAAAAAATAAATAAATAAAAAATATACACTTTTTTCAAATTGGTCCAGCTCACTAACGGTTGTTGTACAAAATTAAATATATTGGGAATCCTCATAAAAAATGTCTAAGTTCATGTTTATAAGGCAACCTAAAAAAATGATTGTGTTTCGACTTACTTTAATGTACACTCAAAAAAATAAGTTAGTACAAAAGTTAGTAAAACGTCTTGTTAATCAGGTATACTATTTTTTAGCAAATTTTTTGCTAAAATCGTGTTTTCAGCAAAAATTTTTGTTATACTTATTCAGCACTTAACTGTTTTATACTAATGCTTTGCTAATATACTAATGTGTTACTAACTAATTTTGCTAAAAAAAATATAATAATTTGTTACTAACTAATTTTGCTAAAAAAAATTGTGTGATAAGCACATTAATAGTGTGGACTACAACCAGATTGAAAGATATGCTCAGAATGAAGCAGATGTCGCGGCAGGTCAAGATGTAGTGGAGAAGAGGAAAATGATACTAAAAAGTACAACTCTAATAAGACATATAAAAAAATCAACCATGGAAGATTTTTGTATCTGTTTTTCATACATAAAACAAAATTGAGGATTAAAACAATTTAAATTTTGCGTTGTCACCGGCTTGTGAAAATAATTGTAGTTTAATATATTTCTAAACTAAATGTTTATAGATTAATAATCTAGTGTGGTCAAATTGCAAACAAACATATACAGACATGTAGACAGAGTAAGCGAAAAACAAAGACACACATCTTAGGATGATTTTTATGGTTCATTTTTCTTATTGCAAAAAAAGGGTTGTTTGTTTCGTTTCGTTTCGTTTGTTTTTGTTTATTTTTTCGTTTCGTTTCTATAATTATCTTCGGCAGTTGCGTCCTTTAAAAGAAAGCATCATTTAGACAACCATTGATGTAAGTAGTTGAACGAAAATTTTTGTTATGTTATATATATTTATTTCTATATATTTTCAGATATTAAACTAATTGATGTCGTCAATGTGGGAAAATGAAAATTTTTATATTTTGTAATTATTGTAAATTATTTTTAAAAGAAACACAAAAATATGTTTTATGATTTTCAGCAAATAACTTAACTAAATTACAATATTTCTAAAAATTTTTTGCGTTTTTTTTTCAGTCTACTAAATTCAGCAAAAAATTTATTAATTTTTAGCAAGGCTTTTGTATTTCTAATCTACTAAGTGTTAGCAAAACTTTTGCTGAATCTACTAATTTTGTTGTTAAAAATAAGCTCGCTGATTTTTTGCAAAAGATTTTGCTGACATTAGCCATTTTTTTGCTGACTTTACAAAATTTGTTGTTGTTAAATGTTGCTAAAAAACAGTTATGTCTTTCTTTATGTTTCAATTGGTATAAAGTTGCAAATATTTTTTTTTCGATTTCTGAAAAATTAAAAATTTTGAGTTGGGTCACTTTTGTACTAGGTGTGCGATATTATATGAATAAAAAAGGGGACCACTTTTGTGAAATGTTGGCGGAGTAGGTGTGGGCGTAGGTGTGACCATTTTTGATTTTTTTTCAAATTATAATACTTATTATATTTTAATGCAATTAATAGATCGTTTTAAGAAAATTTTGAAAATAAATAAAAGAAAAAAATTTTTATTTTTGTAAAAATATAAAAAGTGGCGCTATTTTTTATTCGTTTTATACTGGACAGCAAACACTTTAAGTTTGTTATTAACACATTTTGCTGCAGCGTATCAGGCGGCTTAAAAGCCTCATATATATAAACTTATATGTGCGATAAAAAAAAATTCTATAGAAAATCAAAATTATATTTTCCTAGAGTTTTGCTTCATATTCTTTTTAATCAGATTTAAACATCCCTTTGTATGTTTTTTTTAGTATTTTATTTATATAAACCCCATTTTTTATATGTACGATGATATGAGGACCATTGTTGAAGTTGCCGCTACACAGTGGGATATATATAACACAAATTTTGGTCATTTCTTACTTACGAGGGAAATAATCTGACCCGGACCGGCAGATATTATTGGGCGTTGTGGTGTAATGGTTAGCACGTTGGACTGTTACACAGATGGTCCCGGGTTCGATTCCCGGTGACGACAACATCAATTTTATGTATCGCTGCGCCTACCTTCGGTGTTCCCATAAATCAGGGCTATGAAAGAAAAAGCTTCAATAAATTCGCTAACTCTGTCTATCAGGTGGCGACCAACAACTGCTCTAAGACTTATCATCTCGCGCAATTACAGTGTTGCCATGTTTGAAGCCCTTCATCTTTCACCACCTTTCATCTCTCCACTATCCCCTTTCCAAAAAAGCAACACATTAATAATAGGAAGAATTTCCTGATATATTGTTGATATATTGTGGAGAATAGAAATTTAAGGAATTCGTGTTTTTTTTTTGCTGGTCAATCTCATGTTTTGGCGCTAATAAGTGAGGCCAAAATTATGTAATTTTATGTTTTTTTCGGTTTATTTCGTTCTATAAAACGTAACTATAGACACATTTAGTATCAAATGAAAGGTATTTTCAAGACACTTCCACTGCTGTACAAATTATGCCCAAAGGCTATAAAATATTATTGTTATTAATAAAAATGTCGTTTGATTAACATTAAATCTGGTGTTTTGTTATGAAATTTTAGTTGTATTGCTAAAAATAATGCATACCAATGCCTATTTAATTTCATCGAGGGTTGTCTGAGCTGTAACCATTCGGTTTATATGCGGATTTTTCCAGATAAGCCTTTTTCCTATATATTTTTTTAATAATTCATAAATGTGGCAACTCTGGGTCGACAATAGAGGCAATATGGCCATTAAAATTTTCGTTTTCTTGCGTACTTTAACCCTGCGTACAAATAAATCTAGTTTTCGTAAATTAAAGTCAGGTTTTCATACAAAAACAACTAAATTTTTTGCCATACTTTTTAACACTTAAAAGTGAGATTGGGCAGATAAAGAAAATACATGTTTCTTTATTTTTACTCCTATACAAAAAATATGCAAAGTTCATTAAAATCTGCGAGTTCTGGTCGGGATAGCTCCCTTGATAGTAGTCCGATTGCAATGATATTTGGAACAGTGATAAGTTTATAAGTTATATCAAGCTTATGTTTTGATTAATCTTAATCTTCCACATTCTCCGGGGGCGGTAATATGACCACCCAAAATAGGGAACTTGTTGAATATAACATCTTTAGTGCTCGCCATTTTTTGTTTCTAATCCGATTTACAAAAAATTAACATATTTGTAATCTCCTAGTCTAACAAAAAAACATATATGGGATATCTATAATAGTTCCTGAGATATTGCCATTTGAATATGATAAATTCCAAATTTGGTCCGACTCAAGTTAAGGTTTTTGCGAATAGAGTTAGGAAATCGGGGCAAATTTCTTTTTTAAAATATTAGCTATTTAACTAAATAAATTCTTGATTAAATAAAAAAACTATGTATGCAATATCTTGTTCCACTCAAAAACTACATTCGTTTAATGTAGAAATTAAAAAAAAACTAATTTTTGCGATTTTTTCTCCAAAACGCACCATCAGTCTTTTACCTCCAGATAAATGTTATCTGTCTGAACATATAAAGTGTGCATACTATTTTGAAAGGAGTTTATGTATAAAAACAAATTTTGTAAAGAAAAAAAAAAAATGGTTGATGTGTATATGATTTCTTCTGAGCCGCTTCTAAAGTTGCCACATTTTTAAGGCAAATATCAACTTTAATGCACTGTTCAAAATTGTGCACGACTCCTATTAGGTAGCGGAAACGGTTGTAGATACATACTTCAAAATATACCTAATTTATTGGGTAAGTCTCTTGCAATCCCCGCTCTAAATGTAGGCATGGCAGCAAATAATTTAGAAAATCTCTTTTTTGGACTTATTTTTTTATTTTTGGGAATTGTGGGATTGCGTACATCAAATGATAAATTCGCCCATAACATTCACATTTCGACATAAAAGTCTATTTAAGTCCAAAAAATCATGGAATTATGTCTATTAATAAATATTTTATTGAAATGTGAAAATTTACATTTGTACAAAAACTAAAATTTATACATTCCTATTAGGATTACCCAAGTTTTTGCTCTACCAAGAGTGCTAAATGGGACTCTTTTTAAAAATGTTATAAACTACAGGTAATTTGCTTTCCAACTATGCAAATACGTTAATTTTTTGAAAATCGGATTAGATTTTGCTGAGTCAGCCAAATTTTAGTCAGGAGGGTGCTTGCATAAAAATTAGTAGATTCAGCAAAACGTCTTACTAACACTTAGTAGATATGAAATGAAAAAACCCTTGCTAAAAATTAATAAAATTTTTGCTGAATATTAGTAGACTGAAAAAAACTCAAAAAATTTGTAGATAAATTATACTTTAGTTAATTTATTTGCTGAAAATCATAAAACATATTTTTGTGATTCTGTTTAAACTAATTTACAATACGTTACAAAATATAAAAATGTTCATACTCCCAAATTGACGATATGAATTAATGTAATATCTAAAAATAATAGAAATAATTATATATAATATAAACGAAATTATCTTTGAACTACTTACTCAATTATTGTCTAAATGATGCTATCTTTTAGAATATGAGATATACAACCCTTTTTTGCAATAAGAAAAAGGAAACATAAAAATCTACCTAAAATGTACATATGTCTTTGCCTTTCGCTTTAGTCTGTCTACCTGCTGTATATTTGTTTGCAATTTGACCACACTAGATTATTAATTTATATAAAAATTTAGTTTACAGACACACATTTAATCTTTATTAAATTTAAATATTTTATTTTGTCTTTTATTTAATTAATAGACAATTACTTTCACAAGCCGGTGACGACTCAAAATTTAAGTTGTTTTAATCCAATTTTTTTATATATGAAAAACAGATAAAAAATCTTCCATGGTTGATTATTTATACGTCTAACTAGAGTTTTACTTTTGTAATTTTTCCCACATCGTGACATGCTGCGACATCTAATTCATTCTGCGTATATCTTTCAGTCTGGTTGTCGTTCACACTATTGATGTGCTAATCAACACAATTTTTTTTAGCAAAATAAATTAGTAAAACATTAGTAAAATATTAGTAAGACATTAGTTCACAGTTGTTTTAATCCAATTTTTTTTTATGTTTCATACATAAAAAAAATTGGATTAAAACAACAAGATACAAAAATCTTCCATGGTTGATTATTTATATGTCTAACTAGAGTTTTACTTTTGTAATTTTTCCTACATCGTGACATGCCGCGACATCTAATTCATTCTGCGTATATCTTTCAGTCTGGTTGTCGTGTACACTATTGATGTGCTAATCAACACAATTTTTTTTAGCAAAATAAATTAGTAAAACATTAGTAAAATATTAGTAAGACATTAGTTAACAACAGTTAAGTGCTGAATAAGTATAACTAAGATTTTAGTTTAAAACATAATTTTAGCAAAAAATTTGCTGAAAAATTTATACCTGATTTACAAGATGTTTTACTAACTTTTCTACTAATTTATTTTTTTGAGTGTATATGCAAAATGTTCCCTAGTTTGGGTGATCATATTGCACCCCTGGGGATATTTGGAAGGTTGCATATCAAAATTAAGGTTGCATATCAATATTACGTCAGATATGCCTGTTCCAAATTTTATTGCAGTCGGACCACTAAGTAAGAAATGGCCAAATTATTTCCAAAAATGTTGTGATATAGCCCACTGTGCGCTGTGCGGAGTAGTTTTTATGATGTCTGTGTTTATTTAAATGTCCAGTTTTTTAATTAAATTTACGCTTCGCAAATTTACACTTTATTTTCTTTAGAGAACTGCCAGTGCTTATTTTTTTTGTTGCATGTATTTAAAGTTAAATAAATTCTCACAGGGGTTTATATAAGATATTATGTACGGCTGCAGTTGAAATGTTAACAAATTGAATATGTAGGAAAAGAAAAAAACTTGGACATTTTTAATGGCAATTTAAATATGTAGTTTTTTTTTGTTGTTTTAAGTTTAAACTATACTTTAATTATTTAATTATATTACTACTATATATCTATCATATTATTATTTTAATAACATATTGCTAGCCATTGTTAATTGCTTTATTAATATATAAATGGAATATTTTAATATTACTAAATCTTTTTTACACATAAGCTAGACTAATATCGTAAAAAATATAAGAACCAATAAATTAATAAACTTCCCTATAGGAAATTTATAACAATCTGCACAAGGCTGTTAAAGTGATTAATCGATCCTTTGTGATATATCACAGAATTAACATGGGGCCCGCTAACAAATTGGTTTTTTTTTTGGAAATAGACGATTTTGTCTCAGGAGTTTTTAGTAATATTTTCATGATTAGTTCTGTAACAAGTCCCCTTTTTATAATAAATCCGTTTCTTTATTATTTTATATAAATTTCCACTAGGACTTTATCTAGTTTCAGGGCTTTATCGACCATTTGTGATATATCACAGAACTAACATGGGGCCCCGCTAACAAATTGGTTTTTTTTTTTGGAAATAGACGATTTTGTCTCAGGAGTTTTTAGTAATGATTAGTTCTGTGACAAGCGGTCACAAGTCCCTTTTTTATAATGAAACCGTTTCTTTGGTATTTTATATAATTTTACACTAGGAATTTATCTAGTTTGAAAGCTTAATCGATCCTTTGTGATATATCACAGAACTAACATGGGGCCCGCTAACAAATTGGTTTTTTTTTTGGAAATTGACGATTTTGTCTCAGCAGTTTTTAGTAATATTTTCATGATTAGTTCTGTGACAAGCGATCACAAGACCCTTTTTTTTAATGAACCCGTTTCTTTGGTATTTTATATAAATTTCCACTAGGACTCTATCATAATATATTTCTTTTTTATGATTCCACAATTGATGTTTAATTTAGTTTATCAAAAACATTATGAAAAATACAATAGGAAACAGTTTATTTTTTTCCATTTTATGTTCATACTAAAAAATACAATGTATTATAATTATTTTAACAATAGATAGTTATTGTATTATGTGGTTTATTTAAATGCTATTTTCAAAAATAATAACAATAATAATTGTAAATTTTTGCTATTGTTATTATTGCATATAGGGTCATTATGTAGGAAATCGACACACCAATCGGATTCATGTCTTCCAATTTACACTACATTTTGGGCAATCATTCTCCTGGACCTTAAAAACATTATAAATTTTAGTTTTTCCTACACTGATAGAAATTTGTGCGTAGTATTAATGAATTCCTTCATTAATCCAATGAATTTTTTCATAAAAAAGTCCCCAAAGAAATGTTTCATTGAGTCAATGAAAGGTGTTTCATTAAATCAATTTTAATGAATTGTTTCATTGGCCCAATGAAAATTTCATAAAGTATAAGAATTTTTTTTTATTAATCCTAGCCTAATCATTATAAAAGTTTCATGTGTTTAATGAATAAAATTCATAGTTTGTATGAAATATTTTCGTTGATATTTAATAATTTGCACTTTTTATGGTTATTTTAGCATACAAATTACGAATTTTGAAAATCAAATTTTTTTATCCATAAAAAAGAAATATTTTAATTATTGTACTTTTTTTAAATTATGTATATTAAGAACTTTAATGATTGAAAAAATCGTTTAAATATAATTAACAGGCATTAAAATATTAAAAGCTGAACTAAAAAAAACAATTTTAATGTATTGCTGTTTTTATTGCTTTATTTTTACAAAATTGTTCAACCTTTCTTTACATTTTTTATAATTTGTGTTAAAAGAGACATATTTTCCTATATGTCGGTACAAAATATGTAATTTTTTTATCGATCTGGCTTGGAATTCTGTAGAACGATAGACGATTATAGTCCACTTTTTGTAGTTAAATTACGACCATATTAGATAAAAATGTTAAATATTGTTAAAAATGTTGTTAAAAAACAAAAATTTATTATCGTTTAGCATAACGTTTTTGTGTAACATCGTCAAAACGATAACAATTTAGGTCTCGTTTTGAACAAAACTATATCGTTTTTCTTATAGAATCTGTTCCTTGGAATTTACTATTCAAATTCGTCAAAAACGGTTAGCTCTAGGCAAATTTAATAAAAAAATGTATTTATATCAAAGTTTTGGTTAATTCTGTTTGAAAGAAATTTTCAGTTTTTTTTATTTCAAAATGATAGTACAAAAAAAAAAATTTTTTTTCTTATTACAAGTCCAAACTTTTATTAATAAAAAAATTGGAATTTCGCATTGATTAAATGAATTTTTTTTATGAAAGTATGAAAAAATCATAAAAAATGTTAATGAAAAAATACCAATATTAATGAAATTTTTCATTAAACCAATGAATCGATTTTATTGAAATCGTTTCATTAATACTATGAAGGAAAATTCTATCAGTGTAAATTCGTCATCCAATTGTTATGAAATTAGTCTCATAATAAAGCTTATATAACCTTCTCGAAATGGGTTTAAGGAAAAATAAATCGTATTTAAAAAATGAAAAAAAAAAAAATGAATCATCTCTTCGATTTGCAAATATCTCAAATTCCATATACAAATTTCAGAATGGGTTTGAAATATGTTCCATGAAAATCTTAATTTTTGTAAACATTCTTTATATCAATTATTTTATTTTTAAATGTTTTACTTTTAAATTGTGAAAAATAAAAAAAAGTTAATTTTCTAATCTTTTATCATAAATTATGATGTGAAATATATCAAATTTCATATACAAATTTCAGAATGGGTTTGAAATATGTTCCGTGAAAATCTTAATTTTTGTAAACATTCTTTATATCAATTATTTTATTTTACAATGTTTTACTTTTAAATTGTGAAAAATAAAAAAAGTTAATTTTTCAATCTTTTATCATAAATTATGATGTGAGCAAAATTATTCAAGTTCAAGATCATTTGTTTTTTGTTAAACAAAAAATCATGCAGAGTTTATTTATTAATTAAAAAATGTCTTCATTCGCTAATTCAAAACAGGTCCTTACATATTTCATTTCGCGTCACCGAAAATCTTCAGATCATTTTTTATACAAAAATTTACAAAAAATATACTAATTTACAAAATATACAAAATTTTTTTATACAAAAGTCGGCGATTTTTCATATGAAAAATCGCAAAATATTGCATAAAGAATTTAAAATATTTTTTTTTTTTGCATGAAAGATTTATAATTAATTTTTTTCGATGACCAATATCCTAATGAAAATACGAATATAATTCATGTTGATCTGTTAATCAATTAACATCTCCGATTTTCTGTGGTTGGTTGATATATATAACTGATCAAATCATGAGTTTCTTGTGGGTGGTGAATTAGAATGAGGCCTAGTCGCTTAGGTCGAAAGTGCGGCACTCCCTCTAGCGCTGAAAATAAAAAAATATTCGCTAAAAATCATCTCACAGATTTTCAGCAAAACACATTTGCATATATAAGCAATTTTTCTGCATAGATCCTCCTAGCAAAAATTTTGCTGACTCAATTAATTTTTTTTTTTGCTAACTTTACGAACTTTTTTTGAGTGTAGCTAAAAACTAACGATTTTAAGTTATGCATGTTAAAAATTTTGTTTTTTTCTATTTTCTTCATATTAAATTCTTACAAAATTAAATTTCTTTAAAAAGTTTTAAAAAAATGTATTTCAGATTGAATTTTCTGAAAATTTTTATATACAATTTATGGGTTTTTTGATAAAATAATTATTAAAATGTAATAAAAATAACCTTTCATTGTATTCCGGTGTTACATTTAAATTAGTATTATTGAAAATTCATCCATAACGCTGTACGATACTGTATCTGTATTATGTTTACTAATTTATTTAATAGTTTTAAGCTTAACACTCAATTTAACAACTGTCATCTCATATTTACAACTTGGCCTTCCAACTGTTAAAAAAAAGTAAACAAAAAAGGAATATTAAAAAAAAATATTCGTTGCATTTATTAACACACATTTATTCATAGTTATTGATGAGCAAATAACTATAGTATATCGTTGTCTTAGATTCAAACGGTGCTATCTCCATTTATACAAGTGTTCAGGAGAGTGAAAAAACTCTTTAATTTGCTCAAAATAAAAATATTTGCAAATCGACCTTCTACAATATTAATTTAAAACTGTTATTGAATACATGTAATTTTTTTAATAATTCGAAATATTTGTGGCGTTACAGTAGATAGCTCCGATATTAGCAAAACACTGATCCTGAGTCGAACCAAATTTGGAATTTCACATTTTCAAAGGGGAATATCTCGGGAAGTACTCTAGATATCCCACACATTCATTGTTAGTTTCTACTAGCAGATTACAAACATGTTAATTTTTTCAAAATCGGATGAGAAACAAAAAAATTGTGAGCACTCAAAAATGTTTTATGCTAAAAGTACCCCATTTTGGGGCGCCATATATTCGCCCCGGGGGGCTGGGAGGTTCAACATCAAACCTTAAACTTGACATTACATCAATTATGTTTGTTCCAAATTTTATTGCAATCGGACCACTTAGAAAGAAATTGCCAAATTATTTCCAAAAATTTTGTGATATAACCCACTGCGCCTTATAAGTCTATACCTATGTAAATGCTGTTGTAACAGTTAACAATTCAGTTCATATTTCACTCCGCATACGTTACTAACGGAAGTGATGCTGAACTTAATTTTCGAAATATTATGCAGATATCGTAAATATACAACGTAATTATTGCTAAGTGTACAGTTAACGAAAATTGTACATGGTACTGAGTAAAAAAATTACGTTACTTTTTTAGTTAACAGCCTTTCTTAAAAATTATTCTTGTTGTAATAATCAGAACGTGTTCTGATGATGGGAACTTAGAAAATTCTCGAAATAGATCTATCAAAACATTCCTGAAAGTTGTCAATTAATAAATTTTGCAAACAAAAACTTTATATATTACTTGTTAGGACATAATAAAAAGGAAATATAGAGTATGGCCTCGAACTCAACTAATTTTCATTGGAGAAGCCCTCAATTAAAAAACTCAATTTTCTTGGCTTGACTCAATTTTTTCGCAAGACTATAAAAACAAGCTGTGTAAAATTGTTATATCTACGTATGAAATAAATAAATATATGGTACATAAACACAAATTGCTTAAAAACTTTCGGTATTTTATTTTTAACTCAAATTTTTTAACAAAAACCTTACTTTAGAGTAAATTAAATGTGTTTCCAATATAATAAATAGGACTTCATAACTTATTTGAACATTTTGTACAAAATTTTAATTGGAAAATATGTTTTTGCTTGAGAGTCTGTGTAAAAATTCTGCAAATTTAAATATATTAAAGAAGAGAATATCCTTACAGAAACTTAATATAAACTTCATTGAATTAGCCTTATAAATGAGAACTTGAACAGCTTGTTGTAAAAAAAAAACAAAAATGTCTAATTTAATCATATAGTAATGTCGATTGCAATAAATATAATTTGAAACATAGATTTTACTACTAAAAATAAAAATTGTTAGCTAAATTTGTGGTTTTTTAGATACATAACGAATCAAACTTGCCTATATTAAGATTTGTATATTTAGTACCGATTATCCGGAAAATATTAATGCATTTTATAAACGAAACATTATTTTTATTTTATTTTTATTTTTATTTTATTTAATATGGTTACTTCTACAACAAAACATACGTCTTAAACAGTAGAAATCTTATGATGTTATTATGATTGGGAGAGAAAAAAAACTTAAATCTAGGTGTAGTTAAAAATAAATTGTAATAAATAATAATGTAAACATTTAAAATAAGAATGTAAAAATTAAAATGAATATATAAACTATTACAAACAAAGAAAAAAGAATTTAACAAAACATAAAAAATAACATAAATAAATTTATTAACAATGAAATTATTGTGAACTATATCGAACTATATAAACATATATAAACATACAAACATGTTATCTACGAATAATGTTTAAAAATTTTCTTTCTAAAATGTAACGCATTGCTGGTTTCTTTAATTGTTGGAGGAATATTATTCCAAAGACGTATTGCAGTTATAAAAAATTGCCATTCGGATATTAATGTGTGATGTCTAATTTGAATAATATTTCTGTTTCTTCTTAGTCGACTAAATCTCAAACGGTTAAACAAATGAGATGGCTCACGAGTGGTAATAATTTTGTGTAGAAATACAAGAGTCCTTATTTTCAGTAGGTCTTCAAACTGCACACCAAAAATTTGTTTTGAATGTGGAGTAATATTAACGTAACTACCATTATTATCACGGATTCTGAGACCATAAACGTACCTTGCAATGTTGTTATATGTTACATTTAATCTAGATTTACTTGTAGCATCACAATTTGCAAAAATCTCACATCCATAGGTTAGAATTGGAATCAAGTATGTCTTTGCAAGTAGTAACCTAATTTTTAATGGAGTGCAGTTTTGAGTAGGCCAAAGGGTTCTTAGCATTGAGTATGTTTTGCCACAGGCAGCTGTTACGTGGTCTGACCAGGTGAGAGTGTCATTAAAAGTTACACCAAGATTCTTTGCCTTATTTACGATTTCAATTCGTTGATCTTTAATAAAAACGTTGGGAGTAACAACAATTTTTTGTGTTCTTTTTCGCATTACAATACATTTTGATTTTCTAGGATTTAAACTTAAACCATTTACTTCTGCCCAAAGAGAAACCCGATGTAAATCATCATTTAGCCTTGCAGTACATTCCTCAATTAGTCCCTTTTTGTTACTTATATACAATTGGACGTCATCGGCATACATCCTAATGTTATGACGGATAAAATGAGTTTCAGAAATATTTAGTACGGAATAGCAACAAACAAAAGTACAAGGTTATCACCATATACTCCTATTATATATGGAATATATGGAATACTATCACATTCAAAAAAATAAGTTAGAAAAAAAGTTAGTAAAACGTCTTATAAATCAAGTAACATTTTAGTTATACTTACTCAGTAATGTTTTACTAATAGTTTACTAATGTTTTACTAATTTATTTTGCTAAAAAAATGCTGATAAGCACATTAATAGTGTGGATGACAACCATATTGAAAGATATACGCACAATGAAGTAGATGTCGGTTAGGGTGATAACTTTTTTTAGACAACATTCTCCCCAGGGGTTTTCTAATGGCAAATATTGTATTTATGATAAAAAAAACTATTTCAGTTCAATTTGGTAAAAAAACCTTGCGCACCGACAGCGATTTCTAAAATGCCTTTAATATATTTTTTTTAATTTTTTTTAATAACAATTTTTTTAAAATATGGTTTATACATATGTAAGTTAGCAAATTTGGAAGAAAAACTATTCCAATGACTCGAAAACGGACTTCACTATTGAAATCAGCATGCCTTAATTATATAGATGTGATGGTCAGACGTTGAGGCATCAAAAAAGATTTTTTTTTAACTTTGTTTGATTCAAAACTTTAACGCGTTTGGTGCGTAACCTTTTTTAACCATAGCGAAAAACTAAAAACGCAGTTCCTAATATTTGTCCATGCCCTACACGATTTTGTCTGGGGAGATTTGATATTTGCAAAAAATGCAAAAAGTTATTACCCTAATGTCGGTGCATGTCAAGATGTTGTACTTAATCCATATAAAATATTTATTTATTTTGTACTTATTCCATATAGAATATTTATTTATTTTCGTCCATTGAGCACAAAAACTATGGAATATTAAAAATAATTTAGGCTTACTATAGAAACTATTTCATATAAAAGGTCCTACTTCCTAATTATTGGAGAAAAATAAATATTCGAAATAACCACTTGTACCATATATTTATTTCCATACCTTTAGTATGCTAAATACGATGGTACGAGCCGCTATTAAAATTTTGAGCTTTTTTTCCGATATTCGCGATATAAAGTTTGATTTTAAGTGTATTAAGAACGATATTTTTATTTGCAATTTGGGTAATTATTTGAATTTATATCAATTTGACTCTATTGAATATTTACAATATTACATTATATCACTATAAATTATGAAAAGTTTTTCGACCTTTGAAATTAATGAATTTATTAACCCTTTCACTACCGACTTTTTGTCTGTGTCA
The DNA here is from genome assembly GCA_021234595.1 of Delia radicum. NCBI lineage: Eukaryota > Metazoa > Arthropoda > Insecta > Diptera > Anthomyiidae > Delia > Delia radicum. Next base: position 121,685,570 of record CM037854.1, read on the forward strand.
AAAAGTCTCTTACAGGAGCCGTAAAACGTCTCTTGTCATCCTGATTGACTTCGGAAAACGGATTATTTGATGGACGACCAACTCTTCTGACAGAGGGTTTTTCTAGTAAAACATTCTAAAGTTCATGAGATCAATTTCGTCTTTGGATTGTCATAAAGTGTTTGCTATATTAAGTTAAAACTAGCTGAAAATCGCTCTGTCTTTGACTAAAATTGTTGTTCCCCATTATGTGTTATAAAACCCTACTGTCGCATCTGTTTTAGTCTGTAATAATGCCTTTTTACTAAAAAATACAACCGCGGAATTCTCAAAAAAATAACACAAGTACCAGGTACTTTAACACAAACGACCTTTTAAACTCCATGCAAAAAATGAAGCCATGCTTAACATATTGAGTAACAACCGTTGACTACCAATGTACACTACAGTGTACACAACTTTTAACTATTGCCGAGACCCAACCGATCGCTCAATTTTTTTCAAATAAAAACTAAAATGATCGTTGAAGTATCTGCTTTAATAAAAAAATTATTTGAAGTACCTAAAAAATATTCTAGCGAAGTTATTAAAGCTCCAAAATGATAAAACTCTCAAAATCCGAAAATAGCAAATATTGGCATGAAATATCGCGAATAGAAACAACCCATATGTATTTTTCCTCCCCAAAAAAAATTTATAGCTTAGATAACATCCCAATAAACATATTTGTACACAAAAATGAGTAAATATTTTATTCGTTCATATTTTAATTATTTGTCAAAGATGTGTACACTGTAGTGTACAAGGGTAGTGAAAGGGTTAAATAATTGAGCTATAGGTGACGTTTGTATTTATAAAATATCCTTTATTATTTAATATATCACCGATATTTCGTCATTCTTTGAATGACATCTGAACATTATATCGCAAATATTTTTCCACAAATATAATTTTTTCGCTTTTTTTTTTTTTTTTTTAATTTTGATTAGAATTTTTACAATGCGTGGCATTATAAGAAACAGTATTTTTAAAGAAACGAAATCGTGAAAAATTATTTTTGGATAATTTATGAAAAATTGTGTTAAAATCAATTAATGCAAAAAGTAAAGAGCCGCGAGCTACTGAAAGTTTTCTGAGACCATATTCGTGATAAACATATTATACACTTAGAATAATATGTAGGTAAAGACCACTGCAAATGTAGTTGAAAACAAATGAAATTTCATTAAAGAAAGGACGACTTACATTACAGTAAATTCAACTAACATTGTTATTTGTTTTTTAATGTTTAAAAAATTATTAACAGTTGTAGTAAAAATGAACCACATGGTAGTAAAAAATAAACAAATATGTATTTCTTTTATTTTTCTAAATAACAAAAAACAACTGTAAAAATTAATGTAAAATCATAAAATAGTCATTTCATGTGAGTTGTTTTTTTAAATGAACTACAAGGTTAGTAAAAAATTTAATTTGTTCTACAAATGACTGACATTTACATTTAAAATAAAGAAACTGTATTACAACCCCAAACAACTACATATTTTTAAAGCAGAAGTTCCCTGAGAGTAGTTATACGGAACAGTTATTATAAAGCAAAAAACACTATGCATCATCTCTTAGTAATTATAGCATCTAAATGGTACTGTAGATAGCTCATTTACATATAGAAATAAACATATTTGTAGATAGCTCAAACTAATTTTGCAAAAAAAACAGTGTTTGAAAGAACTTTCAAATCTAAAACTAATGCCGTATATGACATTTACGTCAGTGAATATTTTGTCATCAAACACTATTTTCGGAAAAAATGTATATAGCTCCGTTTGAATATAAGACAACGACATGAATTTACATATATGAACAAAAAAATAATAAAAAACAATACTGATTTTATTGTTATTATTCGCTTCCAATATAGTACAACTTTTTTAATTTAAAAATAATATAAAATATATTTGCAAATATATTTTATATTTTTATTTTCATACATTCGTAGTAATAAAAATAAATGAATTCATAAAATTTATGATTTTTGTCATAATTTTTGTTATACATTTCACTGAAACTTCAAACCAATTTTTAGTAACTAGTAAAAACTTTAAATAGATCAATGAATAGTAAACTTGGTTAATAGACAATTTTTTGCAAAATAAATAAGAAATATATATATTTTTTTTTTAATATTTGGGTACTGTAAATGCTTGATAATCTTAATTTGCTCTAATTGGAACATCATTTTCACATCATAAGTCATTTTCACAACTCATTAATTCGAAATCTTAATTTTGATGTTAAAATATCAGTAACTATAATTTGTTGTAATTTAAGGTTAGGAAGATATCCGTACTAAGAATGATGAATTCAGGGGGTAATAACTTTTCGGAAATTTATAATACAGAGAACATTTAACAAGAATGAATCTTAATTGAATGGCAAATCGTTAAGGAAACCTGTCCACAGAGAACAGGCAGAAATCATAATTGTTTAGAGATGTCACTAAATTCGATTACTATTAGGAAGTCGGCATGTTTTTTACTATTCGTCCAATATCATTGGTTGAATCATCCAGTTTAATTAAATAAGCTAAGAATCTGTTTTTTAACTGTTAATTGAGAATATTTATTTTTTTACAAAATATTTCTATAAAATGTCAAACATAGTAGCTTTTACAATAGGGTGTCCAAAAAAGACTGTCGACGTTTAGAGCTATAAAAGGCTGCCTTGTTCCAATAGTGCTCAGTAATGCTCAAAAGGGGAGTCTCCGGATGGGTTCTCTACGATCTGCAATTGGTTGTGTGATAAAGTATAAAGAATAAGGGACTCGTATTTTTTTAACGGCCCAATCTTATGTTTAGGTCTAAAAGGCCAAAGTTAATATATTTTTTTGTATGGAAACATGTATTTAACTAATGAAATTTAAATTCTTTTGAACGCAGTTTAGATGTACTCGAGAAAATAAAAATTTTGATACCAATATTGCCTATATAGTATGTTACTGTTGCCATTTATTTAAAATATTTATATAGGTTGAAAAGCTCTTCGGAAAGTCCGCAATAAAAGCCACACTTTTGAATAGTTTTAGAAAAGGTAGAGCCTCTAGAATAGGCAGAGCTTTAA
>CM037854.1:121688768-121847586 GCA_021234595.1 Delia radicum
TTTGCATTTGGTGACTGCTAAAATAACAAAATTGTGAAAATCAGCATAAACAATTTTAATTGGATCCATTCCAAGTCATCATTGGAATCGCAGTACGTTCATTTGTAAACACTAAAGCTCATAATTCAATGAAAATTAATTTAGAAAGGTTGAGGTTAAGAGGTAAAAACAAACGATTTTCTCAAAAAATTATAAACACTATTAATTTTCAAATCAGACTGTATGGACTAGTTTTAATATAATTTTGTTTGGAAAGTTTGTGTTAAAACGTTGTCGGGTAGTGTAATCTAAAAGTAAATCCTAATTTTTTTTCATCATATGAAGGTTTAGGATCTTCTTATAACATCGTAAAATATTTTATTGAAAAAAAAATGTCTTTCCATTGTTTAAAAGGTAGTGGGTTTTCTGCAGCTTTTGGGTCTAATCTAGCAATGTTTGTTGAAAAATAGTTGAATATCAACATAACACTCGGAAAAGAGGGGAATGCCAGCCTACAACCTTCAACGCGTGACAACCTGCATTTTGATGGAGTTTGGAATTAGTAAAAAATATGAAATCTAATGATATATTTGAAATTCTACTTAAATTGAATGAACAATAAACACAAGAAAAATATTTACTTGAATTTTCGCTAAAAACTTTAAGCTTATCAGTATATTTTTAAATTTTTAAGTAATGTAATTTACAATTTGTTCAGCAAACACAACGTTATTGCGCATATCCGGCCCAGAAGTAGATTACGTGTTAATTTCTCATGTTGCGTCGATTCCAGTCGGAGTTTAGCGCATTACACCACTGGAATGCTTCCCGGGAAACTAAGCTTTTTCTGATCCCGAAATCTCGGGAATTCGTTCCAGGAAGCCCGGGTTATGTAAGATGACAATTTAAAATAAAAGATTTTAATATTCCAAATTTTTAATGCTGCAATTAATAATCTACACAAGAGGCGTCAATCGGACACCTATGTGTATAGGTTTGTGGAGTTGGTGTCTGAGACTTCGGAGCATGTGTTCTCTGAATAGGAGACTTAGGTTTCTGGGTGATCGATTAATTTCGCCTTCCGACATTGTGAATATTTCGCCTAATGGATGTTGTCTTTGTAAGTAGCTTGAATCTTTAGGGAACTCTTGGCAGCACAAAAGATCTACAACAAAAAAAAAAAATACCAATAGAAAAAATTTTAAATAAAAAATGATATTAACTTTATAGTCACTCATGATCGCTCTAACAAAATTTTCCATTATAAATGTATGTTAAAAAATGCCAATTTTGAGCCGATTTCTTTCGGTCTTCCATTCTAAAAGTTTTTAATCAAACTCAATGATATAACGAATTGCTGTAATAAAGCCAATTACTATCAGACTAAGGAAAACTTAAATTCGGAGAAACCTACAGATTATAATATGGATTTATTTTAGTGAAAACATCTCAGGTCGCTTATAAAATTTTGCTATATACGAGGACTGGTCAATATGATTTAAGCCAGAAAAAGTTTGAACAAATTGAAGATGTGTTTGTTGCGTTTTAAATTATTTCAGTGTACATTTGTGCATATTCTTTACAATTAACATATTATTAGTGTAGAATATGAGGTGGCTTAATATATGTTTTAAAAATAAATATTTTGAAATTATTCTTATGCAGTTCAAAAATATTAAAAACTAATAGCAGTTATAGTGAAATATTTTTAAAAATACTCTTCCGCTTCTCCGTATGTTTTAACACAAACAAATATGTTGCCAGTTAATATCCGTTTTACATGCATCCTGCAAATGTATTTTTTTTTCAAATATATTTTTTTACAATTATAAATGCCTTTAAAACAATAGTTTTGTATATTAAAAAAAGTAGGGGAAATAATATACACCTTACATTTTAGTGGCAATTAATTGCTACCTTATATCTCTACAACTGAGTAAGGTATAGTGTTTAAAATTGATCGGCAATTAATTATTTAATAAAGAGGGTTAAGGTTAAGATAGACTGACAGTACACTAACAGCAAATGTTTCCAAGTTGATCAATTTGGAAGTTTATAAGATAAATTTCCCGTAGTAACTGCACAATAAATATGTGAAAATTACACACCAAAACCCCGGGAAACGTAAACTTAATTTTAAGGTGTAGAAACCAGTTGCATACTCAGTTTTAATAGGTTAGGTCAAATAAAAAGATATTTCAATTTTCAGTTTGCATTGACTCAAGCAATTTTTTGAGTGTATTGTAAAATTGATTTTTAAAATTATTTTTGTTGTTGTTTATTTGTGTAAACTTAAGTCTTACAATGATGGCAGTCCACTTTTAGGAGAATACAATTTATTTATACACAATCGCTTGAGTTTATGTTAGACTTATACACGCAGAAAAAAATGTAGCTATTAGCCAACTAAAATTCGGTTACTACTACACAATTTCAGTTATTTCGAGTTTCAGGCGGTTGGCAAAACTTAAAATTAGTTTTCGCAACAAAGTTCGGTTAATTCAACTTAATTTTAATTGCAACACCCAAAACATTCTGAAATCGGATGTAAATATCGTTGTGCTAACTGAATTTATAAGTTGTTACCGGTAATATACACTTTTCATTCGGTTGACACTTTATTTCTCTGTGTGTACTAACATCTAATAATTCAGTGTCATATTGTTCGAATCTTCAAACTCCATTAGAAAACAACGTCTCAAATGCACGGCTATTTTTGTTAGCTTTGAGTTTCAACATATAAATATAAATGTAGTAATTTTAAAATAGAATTAGACGTCTTTTATTTAAAATACACTCAAAAAATCGCTTGAGTTTATGCAAACTTAAAACTGAAATATCTTTTACTTTGACCTAACTTATTAAAGCGGAGTATACCATTGTATTCGACGACCCAAAACTTGGTTTACCTGTCCAGGTGAGCACACAAAATTTCCGTAATCTCAAAAAACATCTTTATATACAATTTTTGCGAATTTAAAGCCAATAATTATGATTTCGTGCGATTAAGTATACCTAAACCCAATTAAATATCATAAAATGCAAAAGTGCGTGTTTTTCAAATTAATCGCGGTTTTCTATTTAATTTTTAATATATAACATGAAACTTTTTAGAATGTATTTGTATACTTTTTGGTGTTGTAATATATATTTTCAAGTGTAATAAATACAATGAGATTTATAAATTAATGTAACTTTAATTAAATCCAATTAAAACTTCAATTGTAATATTTTTAACTTGTTTTAAATCAAATCGGCCTTAATTTTTGCACCGTTAAATGATTAACTTGGATGGATTTATCGTAGTTAAACATCGGATAACACATACACAAGAGGTTATTCATGGAATACAAACAATTTTTTTAAAGTGTCTAAAGTTTTTTGAAATTCCTCATGTATTTTTCTCTCTCTCTCTCTTAAAGTTACAAAAAAAAAAATGTAATTGTTACAGACAATTTTGCTAATATTAACCCAGCAGATCATTTTGCTAATTTTGGTAAACCCTGATTGTAATTTTTTAGTATGTTAAAATAGTAACGAATTAGTAAAAGTTACTAAAATTTAGTAAAATTTTAGTAAACTCTTAATAGATCAACTCTACTAAGATCAACCAAATTGTGTACTAAATATTAGTGAAATTAATTTAATAAAAAAATTAGTAAAACTTACTAATTATTAGTAAAATTTTGCAAAACAAAATGGAAATAAAACTGCTGAAATCAACCAAAAAGTTAACAAAATATGTAAATAGTAGCCTATTACTTTTTTTACAATTGAAAATTTTGTTCACTTTTTGTATTGTAATTTTCCAGTTGTTGTAAAGTAGCCAATTATAGTAAGTAAAAACACAAGAACATGAATTTTTATAAAATAGTCGAAATTTCAATTGATATTTAGAGACTTCTCCACTGGTGCAGATTTCGTTTGAAAAATAAAAAAAAAAAATGGAGTTTTGTAATTAGTCCAAGTCATCAACATTTTTTGTAAATGTTATATGCTAAAAATAAAAAATATATTAGATCTAGTCTTATCAGTTAAAAATAAACTAAATTTAAATTGAATATAATTATTTTCACAAAGTTCATAAAAATTTTTTTCTTTGAAAAATTTGTCTTCAATTTGTGTAACTCTCATTAGTATTGGTGAAAACTTCATAAATATAATGTATAATTGATGACAAACGATTTGTGAAACATTTCTATCATATTAGAAACTTTTTCCTGAGTGTAGTTAACATTAAAGTGCATAAATAAAGTTCAAGTTTTTCTTTATCAAATAATTTTTAGATTGAAAAAATTATGGTATTATTAAATTCTTTTGCTAGTTTTTGCAAATCGGGTTTCAAAAAGCTAGTAAAATTAAATTAATAAAATTGGCAACCAAAAATTAGTAAAAAATTAGTTATTTGTAAAATAAGAATAGCAAAAAATTTTACAAATAAAATAACTTTATACTAAAAATTAGTATAATAATAGTAAAGACAGATTGAAAACCGCTTACTAATTTTTTTATAAACTTTTTTTTTTGTGTATAGAGATGTCACGAATATTGTATGTGTCATTTTACCAACTACCGAACATACTTGGGCAACGTCAATTACATTTCAAAATCGTTCACTTGTGAAATATTTCTATATCATTAAAAATTTCAGACCTACGCTCACACTTGTGGGCTTAAACGCTTAATTGGAAAATTTAAAATTTGTCAATACCAGACATTGGACATAATTCCAATATCTGTGTATTTAATTACAGGCCAATTACTTTTTATGTTCAATTACATGTAATTGGGTGTAATTGCGTAATTGCCCCTGTAATTAAATACCCAGATGTTGTTAATAATCCCCATGTTGGTATTAAACATTTTACAAATTTGCCAAGGAAGCGATTAAGCTTACAAGTGTGAGTGTAGGTCTGATATTATTAATAATATAGAAAAATTTCACAAGTGAACGATTTTGAAATGTAATTGACTTCGCCCAAGTCTGCTACCGAATCATTGCCGAATATTTCTTTCATTCATTATCATATAAATGTCAAAAAAAAAAAAAATACCCTGTACTACTTATATATTTTGAAAAACCATTTGCAATCAATATAAACATCCACGTTTGATATTTTAGAGAAAAATATATTGTCAAATCTATATTAAATATAAAATATAGAGATTTTTAAGCTATTCTCTTTAAACCCAATAAATCTGCCGACTAGCATTTATTATTCGGTATGCGGCAGAATAGACAAAACATTCCGAATACCGAATAGTAACCGAATATTGGTTACATCTCTAATTTTTTTCATATTTATTCGATTTTTAATATGAACCCTTATCTAGCTAATTTCAAAAGATCAAATTAAATCGGTGTCGTATGAGTGATAAAAAGTATTCTATTAATATTGATCATACGTATGTACATATACAAATCAAACCTCTTTAAAATGTGGTTTGCATGTTTGAATTACATTAACACAAACATATGTACATTACAATTTCTTATTTCACAGCTTCAAATCCAACATTACTAGTAGTACATATTTTCTTAACATTATTTTCAGTATTCATATACAGTTGACATTAACATTTTCTATGTTTTCTTAACATATACGAAAATCATAAATAACAATGGTAATTTTTAACAGTCGACCTGTAGAATATAATTCTGTTACATAAATGTTAACAACAGTTTAAGATATTTGTAACTGTTATACTTTTCAGTAACATATAACGATAAAATAACATTTTTGAGTAAAGTATGTAATGCAGACTAAGCATGTGCGCTTGTCCTGAATTGAATTTTAAAATTCTACAGCACATATTGTGCAGAAATACAAAATAAAAATAAAATAACATGTTCTTATAACGCAATATAACATAAAAATTCGGATTTATTGATATATTTTTTAAGCACTTTTATGTGCATATTGCCCTTGTGTTTTTTGTTGCAACGGTCACATAAAATAAATTCTTTTTTTAAATTTCGTTTAAAAAAGACTATATTCCCAAATTTACCATAATTTTGAATATATAAACTATTTGATATTATAATTCAGATGTGGCTTTATCGTGTATCTTTGTTACTTGTATTAGAAGCTGAATTTAGTAAAAGTATTCCTTACATATATATATGTTAATCTTGACACTAATGTCCATATGCACTCAAATACGGGTTAAAATAATTTTGTTCAACAAATTTGTTCTAAACATATATGATTTTTGAATCGCCAAGAAAAAAAAATTTTGTGAATTGTCATATTATATGAGGCAGATCAATAAGTCCGTGACTTTTTGAATCAAACACAGTTTTTTTTTGCAAAAAAAAAAAAATATTTTTCAACATAATATCCTTTTAGCTCAATACACATAGTCCAACGTTTCTCCAATTTTTGTATCACTTCCAAAAAATAGGATTTTCGAGGTCCATAAAATAGGCATTTCTTGGCCATACGGGGTCGTTTTTTTTAAATACTCGTAAAATCGGTCCAATAAGTTTTCATAATATACGCCGTTTATTGTTTTTTCCCTTTTGAAGGTAATCGATGTGGGATATCCCGCGTGCACCCCAAAAAACTGTTGCCATCACCTTATTGACCACGATTACGTTTATGGTCAATTGAATGCAAACGCGGCACCCATCTTGCAGACAGCTTTCTTAAACCCAACTGATCATTTAAAATCGAAACCACACTGCCATATAAGATGCCTATGGCATCAACAATCTCACTTCGATCGGCCATTTTTTTATCGTGGATTTTTTCGACATTTTCGGGTGTATTGACCTCAATTGGCCGTCCAGAACGTTCAGCATCATTTGTATTTGTGCGACCACAACAAAAGTCAGTAAACCACTTTTTTACCATTGAAATCGGTTGTGCAGAGTCCCCATAGTATTTATCAAGCTTTTCCTAGGTTTGATTGACGGTATTTTTTCGCAAAAAATAATGTTTAATGAGCACTCGAAATTCACTTTTTTTCATTTTTAAAAAAATCCACGAGGTTGTATGTTTTGAACAGCTGTTAAACGCAAAGTAAATGACGGAACTTGCTCAAAATTTGACAGTAGTCTATTAACAGGTGGTACTTGATGAGAACAGTGTTGCATTTTATATAACTCCGAGGGAAGTTCGAAAAGTCACGGACTTATTGATCCGGCCTCGTATGTATATTATATATGTAAACCTCGAAACGCCCCGTTTTAGATGCTTTTTTGGTATACTCTGAAAAAGGACTTAAAAGACAAATAAACAAGGCAGATACTGTGTAAAACAGTTCCACAAAAAAAATTTTAGTAGATTTTATTTGTGTGCATCCGAATACTGAATAAAGTTTAGAAGAACCTTTATGTTTTTTTTAGCATCTTATAAAATACAGTGTTAGTCAAAAAATTAAAACTTTAATATTTTACTCTACCCACACAGACCCATGCCCTTTGGAGGTTTAACTCTACTACCCTAATCAACGCCAAAGCTCATTACATTCATTTTGTTGCATAGTGTTAGATTAGATTAGATCAGACGGCACTATGCACTTCGACCAATGAAGGTATTTTGTGCTGCCTAAAGTTACCTGCAGATTCAAGCTACCTATAAAGCCAATTATCCTATTAGGCAAAATGTTCGCGATGTCGGAAGGCGAAATGAAGCGATCACCTAGAAACCTAAGTCTCCTATCACAAAGCCTGGGACATTCGCAGAGAACATGCTCCGAGGTCTCAGACACCATCTCACAAAACCTACACATATCCGTGTCCGATTGACCCTTCCTGTGCAGATGGTATCTGAGATTACAGTGTCCAGGTAAGTACGACGCCATGGTCCTCAAACCCACCCTTTCAAGCGACAAGAGTCGCCTCGACCAGGAGAGTTTTCCCAGTAACCAGAGAATTCAGACTCTCTCCATGCCCTGAGCCTTTCCCTAACATACCCCGCAGGTATTCCACAGAATGGTTCAGGACCAATAAAGGGCCTTCGGGCCCCGCGGTTGGCAAGACAATCTACCCTCTCGTTGCCCTCATGCCCCTCATGACCAGGAATCCACCCCAAGGTTAGAGAGTTGCCCCTAACGAGCCTATTGAGAGTCTGAATGCATTCCATGACCAACCCAGACGACACCTTATAAGCCATTAAGGCCCTCAGTGTCAGAAAGAATGTAGATGCGAGATCTGAGCGTTCCCCTACGCAGGCATTCCCCTGCACAGACACAGATGGCTTAAATCTCCGCCTGATAAATGGACGGATATTTTCCCATAGGTAAAGCACGCTGGAAGCCTGGTCCAAAGACGCCCTCACCCGTGTTCCCATTCGACTGCTTAGATCCAGCAGTAAACCACAACTGAGAACCATCTTCCGGTTCCCAGGATTGATTGGTCCACATGTCTCTGTCAAACAACAACACATCAAAATATTTATCAAAGATCCACTCCGGTGACACTTTGTCCGCAACCTTAGAAATCGGGTCATCTATTAAGATGCGCGCGATCCTCATGTGACCCCTTAGGTCGCCCCCCTCCGAATTTACTAAGTCTAGAGGAACCCATACTGGCAACCTCCATTACAGAAATATGCAATGGCGGGATCCCCAGCATAACCCCCAAGGCATCCGTCGGGCAAGTTCCGCCGGCCCCTGTAATGCCAACACACGCAATGCGGTAGATTCTCTTAAGAGCATCCCTTGCCTTACTCTGCTCAACTTTTGGCCACCATAGTGTTAGCAATAAATAAAATAAAAAAATTTATGGAAATAAACACTTTTTTAAAATTTTAATGTCATTTCCCTATGGCTTAGCAGTCAAATACATCTTACCTAGAAAAGATCATTTATACTGTAAAAAAGTTTGGGATTATGGAAAACTATGCATAAAAAGTTGCAAACCAAAATTACAAATATATATTTTTGTTTCTTCAATTAATTGATTAAAAAAATATCCAAATCCGCATTTTAAATTTTTACATTATATGTTTATTTGCACTACGTTATAATTGAAATAAATTTTAAAAGATTTATCAACTTTTAACTTTTTTCGTTAAAAACTCTAAAGAAACAGTTCATTACCGTATATATAGATACACCTCTTAATTTTTTTTAAATAAAAAATAATGGCTTACTGATAATGTGATATATAGGTACTCATATTTAACTGCAAAATAATGAGCTATTTGTAATTCGTTACATAAGTAAACTCATATAAATAAACCTGTAAAATTGCAGAAAAAAAAAAAAAATTTGAAATAGCCCATATTTTCATTATAATATTATTATATATTAAAAAGTTGCTTTTGCCCATCAAAATGTAGTTTGGTTTGTTTTACGATGATTCTCAAAATATTTCGTGTCTAGCGTTAAGATCCCGTGATCTGGACCGTTTATTTATATTATATATTTTTGGGTTTTCAAAGAATTTTCTACATTAACTAAAGGCAATGTATTCAATATTAGTACAAATGAAAGGTTTTTTTATGGCGCGTCCAACGGTATGTAAAACATGCCAACGTTTGTATCCTTATTCATGGATATTCTTTAAAAATAAATTATTTTTTTAAGTTTTTTGTATGGCGATTTTTGTTATTTAAATGTGAAATTGACATATTTTAATCCTTAGAAGATTTAAGAAAATACGTGTTTCAGCTTTTTTTTTTTAAAATTCGCACTAGTTTGCGTTTTACCAAAAAATAATATAGTGGGAAAGCTATGTTTTAATCAGATCAATAATTGTATCAATATTTCTCTTTAGGCATGTACATCATCTATGTATGGAAATAGTTTCGAATTTGCAAATTTAGTGCATTTCGTCGGTGCTCAGGACCAAGTTTGAGAACTTTGTTTTTAACTACTCCATTCTGCAAATGTATTCGGTTTCCAGTTGATGTAAGGATAAAAATATAGCTTAGGAGAAAAAATCCAATACACTTTTTTTTCGTGTTATACTTTTTCGCGAATTAAAAAATTTCCGCAATTTTTTATTTTTATATTTATCGTTGAATTTTTAAAACAAAAAACTGTGTAAGATTTGGAGTTCGCAAACAAAATTATGCAGCTAAAAAAATTTGAATTTTTTTGTATAACCCGAATTTTCATTCTTACATCCACTAGAAACTCAGTCGGCTTACAGACTGCATTAATTCAAAATTATTTTTCAAAATTCAGTAAGTCAGAAAGTGAAGTAAGTGAAAAATGCATTCAATTTGCGAAATTTTAATTTCTTTCCACACATAGATGATGCATTTTACTAAAGAAAAGAAATAATACCGAAATTGAATTCATTCGAATCTAGTTTTCGCGCAATATTAAATTTTTGCGAAAACCAGAACTATTGCGAATTTCGAAAAAAGCTTGAACACGTATGCTTAAATCAACTAAAGATTTTACATTTATATCACAAAAATCTAAATACAAGAAAATTTTAAAATCCTTTTTTCAGAATATTCCTGAAAAAAGGATATGCCTGAACAGGATTTGACACTTTTCATATGATACTAATATTGAAAATTTTGCTAAAGTTTAAAATTCTATGAAAAATTAAAAATTGCTGTTTTTAAAAATTGTCCAATCCAGGGATCTTAATGCTAGACACAAAATATTTTGGGAATCATCATAAAAGAAATCAAGGTACATTTTGAGGGGTGGACAAAAAACACCGTTCTTTGTCCATACAAGGTGAGTCGGTCTAATATTTATTAATGTAAGTTGAAAATTTGTGAAAAAAACTACCCAGTAAAATATTAAAACCCAAGTAACTGGTTGCAGAACAAATTACACTGTTTTATAACAGGTTCTTATTTCTGTTCTACAACTGGTTCTTTTTATATGGAGTTTGTTCTATTTGCAATAAGTTCTGTACCTCCTAACAAGAACAGGTTGCTTTAGAACCGGTTCTAGAACCAGTTAAAGAACTGGTTCTGGGACAGTGACACCTTACATTTCGACTCCCAGGAAACTGTTCTAGAACCGGTTCCATGTAACCGGTGTTAAAAGAAGTTGTTACAGAACAGGTCCAGAGGAAGTCTGTTCTAAAAAATTTTGCTGGGTAATTTTCCGAGGTAGTTTTTTTTTTAAAACTCTAAATATTTCTTTTAAAAATATTACCTTTACGGTAACCACTTATTTTGTAACTCATTGTGAGTAACTAATTATTCCTTATCTTAAAGTAAACACTTATTATTTAACTAATTGTAAACAATAACAATAACAATGGGTTACCATTTTTCTCAGTTTTTTTAAGCGAGTGGGTAATTACCGCCCATGAATTGTTGGACATCGAGAACAAGCGAGTAAGCAGCCTGGTAACTAGTGAAACCCTTTATGCGCTACTTGCACGCTTAATTACGTGGTAATATCTAATTTTGCAAGAATGAGAACATTTTTGCAGAACCTGTCATTGTAATATATATTTTCTAATCGATTTAGGTACGCTGAGTCTAAATCTGGCAAAAAAATCTCATTTGTAGTTTTTGAAATATTTTTATACTTTTTTTATATCCTGTTAAAAACCGACATATATGGATCCATATATGAACACACATGCTTCATACTTGTCCATATTCATCCATACATGATTCATATGTGTTCATCTGTGCGAATTAATGAAAATTAAGGTAATAATTACATATATAATCATACATGTCTATACATTTCCAAACATAGTCATATGTGTACATTAACGAATATTGAGGTAATATTTATATATATAAACTATTATGAACATATATGAATCCTATATGGTGGCATATGGACATGTATAACTTCGAATCACTTCAGATATGATCATGAATGAGTTCCTACATGCTCATAAATGGATGCATATATGTTGAATTTTAACCGGATAAACAAAATTTTTTTTTTCAAATTTCAAGAAACGAAGTAAAATGTACGAAAAAATTAAGTGATTGATGTAAATATAGAAACCGCGTTATTTCAAAAACTGCATATGAGAAAAAGAATTTAGAAAGATTTGAATTCAGCGTAAATAAGTCTATTTAAAAAATATATATTTCAAAGAGAGGTTCTGCAAAAAAAAAAACGAAATTTGTTGAGTAGTGTAATTATTATAAAAAAGAAATACAGAATAACGATTTCTGTAGATCAATATTAAAAAAAAAGGAAATTAGATAAGCCTTTCAAAATTTTTAGCTGTATTGAAAAAAAAAGAACTTAACTTTGCATATTTATTCGGATCTTTTTCAATATTTCTTTGGCTGTATTAAATTAGCATTAAATTACGTTAAAAACTTGAACAGTAAAACCAAATTAATATTAATAATGAAATTCCAAAACTTAGTGCTGTGTGTTTGCTTTTCACTTATTTGGTTGTAAAGCCACATGTGTATAACTATAAGAGAGGAGCGAATCATAAAAAAATCTTAAAATTAAATATTGCGAAAATGTTGTACATAGGCTAGCAATAGTAGATAATAAATTTGAAAAATCGGTTTATAATTGACTTAAAGCTACTCATACTGTACAAAAAATAATTGCTAATAAATTTGATCCGCTAACCACAATAATGATGAAATTTTTAAAATTATTTAAACAATTTTTTTTAAATATGGGTATAATATTTTTAATAAAACTTGTAATTATTGTAGTAAATCGAGATATTTATGTTTACACGATTTTAAAAATTGTATTTTTTAAAGTTTCGGGCTACTCTAATACACTCAGGGAACTTCTGCTTTAAAATATGTAGTTGTTTGGATTGCAATACAGTTTCTTTATTTTTTAATGTAAATGTCAGCCATTTGTAGAACAAATTAAACTTTTTACTAACCTTGTAGATCATTAAAAAAAAACAACCACATCAAATGACAGTTTTATGATTTAAAAAAGTATAAAATATAAATGTTTGTTTACTTGTTACTAACATATGGGGTTTATTTTTACTACAATTGTTAGTCATTAAACATTAAAAGCAAATGACAATGTTAGTTAAATTTACTGAAATGTAAGTCGTTCTTTCTTTAAGTGAAATTTCATTTGTTTTTAACTACATTTGCAGTGGTCTTTACCTACATAGTACTCTAAGTGTACGTATGTATGCAAAATACTTAAAGTTTTTGTTCGTAACTGATTTCGTAACCTTTTTAATATTGTATAAATTTAAAAATTAATTTCATTTACATTTGTGGTATGATTTGTGAGTGTATGTAAACATTTTTGTTAGCGAATGAAAGTATTATATATAAAAAAATTAATTAAATCCGTATAGTATACCCAGGTAGAAAAATACAATCTTTAAAACGTTTTAAAAGCATTTTTCATGATGGTACAAGCGTTTTCAGAACATACCAAATTACAAATTTAAAGCGTTTTGAGAATGTGCAAAATGATAACCCAAATTTACGGTCTGAGGATGGTATTTTATAACGTTCTCAAAACATTGCAAAACAAAATTTTTGAAATGCTTTTTCAATCGTTAAATAAGTATTTGCAGAACATTTTGGCTTACAGTTATTAAGCGTTATGAAAACGACCCAAATGATAACCGCTTTGAGGGTTGTAATTTTGAACATTGTCAAAACGCTCGAAAGAAAAATTTGATTGAAAATAGATTGTTTTGAGCAGTTTCTGTACTTAGCAGTCGCCAACCAGCGGCTTGTCTGTGTCAAAATTTTGGATGGTGTTTCAGTTTCAAACTGATGTAATAAAAAATCTGTAGAAATTAAATGTTGTAAAAAAATACTTTTTTCACAAGTTATGTACTTATTACCCTTTAATTCTTCATATACTTGGGTTGAACTGAAATTTTCTTTGCCTACACCCTTATTTCGCTTTCCGCATCCACTAAACTGTTGTTGCAACTCGTTTGACATTATAACAGAGAGAACAGCTGCAATCGCAAAAAAAAAAGTATTTCTAAAGTACTATTGGCAAATGTTAGAAAAACGCTTTAACTCAATGGTTTTACATGGTTTTACTTTATAAACCGTTGTAAATTTTGTACGATAAGAACTTCTTAAGTACTTTTTACAAACGTTGGAAAAACGCTTTGAACCAATGTTTTTACAGTGTTTTTATTTCACAATATTTGTAAGTTTTGTATAAAAAGTATTCCTAAAATACTTTGTCCGAACGTTCGAATAGCAATCCAAAGTAATGTTTTTTAAATGCTTTTTTTTCGTATTATTTGCAATTATCGCTTTGGAAACGCTTTTATTTTAGTACCATCAAAAACAAACGTTTTGAAAACTCTTCGTTTTTTGTACCATCCCAAATTTCTACCTGGGTACTTTTAAGAGTCTGTTGATTGTCTGCTTTTTTTTTTGCAATTATTTTAAAATTTTTTTTTATAAAAATTTTTTGTTGGCTTTTGTAATGCATTTAAATATTAATTTTTTATAAGTTAATCGTTAATTTGATTAATTTATTAAAAGTTCATATTTGTAAAATATTATGTATATGAGGGATGCCACATTAAATTATGGGTTTCCAGAAACAGGTACATATATTTATGAGGCTTTCCAAACCAACTGTCAAGCTAAAGAAAAGTTATATCGTATTAATGTCATACAGTATTTATTGTTCTATGTATATTAAGGTGGACCATTTCAGCAAAAAAATTTTAGTGGCCGCCTAAAAATAACTTTGGCATTTTTTTTAGAAAATTTTCAAAATATTTCGCTTTTGCGATAACCGTTGTGAGCTTTTTAGTTTTTTCAATATTTATTTTTCATTTCAAGAAACTGTATTCTAAATGGGTTATGAAATGAAAAATCTTTTGAAAACGCAGCTAAAAAATAAATAAATAAAAATATACACTTTTTTAAATTGGTCCAGCTCACTAACGGTTGTTGTACAAAATTAAATATATTGGGAATCCTCATAAAAAATGTCTAAGTTCATGTTTAGAAGGCCACCTAAAAAAATGATTGTGTTTCGACTTACTTTAATGTACACTCAAAAAAATAAGTTAGTACAAAAGTTAGTAAAACGTCTTGTTAATCAGGTATACTATTTTTTTAGCAAATTTTTTGCTAAAATCGTGTTTTCAGCAAAATTTTTGTTATACTTATTCAGCACTTAACTGTTTTATACTAATGCTTTGCTAATATACTAATGTGTTACTAACTAATTTTGCTAAAAAAAATATACTAATGTGTTACTAACTAATTTTGCTAAGAAAAATTGTGTGATAAGCACATTAATAGTGTGGACTACAACCAGATTGAAAGATATGCTCAGAATGAAGCAGATGTAGCGGCAGGTCAAGATGTAGTAGAGAAGAGGAAAATTATACTAAAAAGTACAACTCTAATAAGACATATAAAAAAATCAACCATGGAAGACTTTTGTATCTGTTTTTCATACATAAAACAAAATTGAGGATTAAAACAATTTAAATTTTGCGTTGTCACCGGCTTGTGAAAATAATTGTAGTTTAATATATTTCTAAACTAAATGTTTATAGATTAATAATCTAGTGTGGTCAAATTGCAAACAAACATATACAGACATGTAGACAGAGTAAGCGAAAGACAAAGACACACATCTTAGGTAGATTTTTATGGTTCATTTTTCTTATTGCAAAAAAAAAGGGTTGTTTGTTTCGTTTCGTTTGTTTTTGTTTATTTTTTCGTTTCGTTTCTATAATTATCTTCGGCAGTTGCGTCCTTTAAAAGAAAGCATCATTTAGACAACCATTGATGTAAGTAGTTGAACGAAAATTTTTGTTATGTTATATATATTTATTTCTATATATTTTCAGCTATTAAACAAATTGATGTCGTCAATGTGGGAAAATGAAAAATTAATTACGATTGTCATTGTCTGACGGTTGCAAAACACTTTCTAACATGAAAATTTTTATATTTTGTAATTATTGTAAATTATTTTTAAAAGAATCACAAAAATATGTTTTATGATTTTCAGCAAATAAATTAACTAAATTACAATTTTTCTAAAAATTTTTTGCGTTTTTTTTCAGTCTACTAAATTCAGCAAAAAATTTATTAATTTTAGCAAGGCTTTTGTATTTCTAATCTACTAAGTGTTAGCAAAACTTTTGCTGAATCTACTAATTTTGTTGTTAAAAATAAGCTCGCTGATTTACAGCAAAAGATTTTGCTGACATTAGCAATTTTTTTGCTGACTTTACAAAATTTGTTGTTGTTAAATGTTGCTAAAACACAGTTATGTCTTTCTTTATGTTTCAATTGGTATAAAGTTGCAAATATTTTTTTTTCGATTTCTGAAAAATTAAAAATTTGAGTTGGGTCACTTTTGTACTAGGTGTGCGATATTATATGAATAAAAAAAGGGGACCACTTTTGTGAAATGTTGGCGGAATAGGTGTGGGCGTAGGTGTGACCATTTTTGATTTTTTTTCAAATTATAATACTTATTATATTTTAATGCAATTAATAGATCGTTTTAAGAAAATTTTGAAAATAAATAAAAGAAAAAAAATTTTTTAGTTAGTCTCTTTACAGGAAGAAGAAGAAGAAAACATTTTTATTGAAAAATTTTACGGACACAAGGGATACACCAGACTGCCGCAGTTTCGTCCCCCTCCTGGGACTCGTCAGTGGTTAATTTATGTGTCAATTGAACAAAGTATTTTATATTGTTAATTTTGCTCTATATGAAAAACTTTTTATTTATTTTTTGGTGTCGTACTGTGATTTGAACTCACGGTCTTAGCATCAAGCTATGCATCGTAATCTCACCTCTTAACCAGTTGAGCCACGATCGACACAGCGTTGACTGCGACTAAATTGGAGTTTGGTCACACTACGTACACACAAGTATTGTTTTGATCAGAAGAGACAGAATTAGCTAATACCAATGCACAATTCATTTCTCAACTAGAATGCTTTTTCTTCTTAATCCTATCTCTTTTTCACAAGTAATTATCACGTTTTATGATGCGCTTTATTCATATACAATAGTTGGATACCAAGTCTAGGTTAGAGATTGAGTCGCCGTTAAGCAAGTTTATTCAAATTTTATGTTAGAAAGTGTTTTGCAACCGTCAGATAATGACAATCGTAATTAATTTTTTATATTAATTACTGTAGAATAATTCTTTAGTTAGTCTCTTTACAGGAAGAAGAAGAAAACATTTTTATTGAAAAATTTTACGGACACAAGGGATACACCAGACTGCCGCAGTTTCGTCCCCCTCCTGGGACTCGTCAGTGGTTAATTATGTGTCAATTTTTGTAAAAATATAAAAAGTGGCGCTATTTTTTATTCGTTTTATACTGGACAGCAAACACTTTAAGTTTGTTATTAACACATTTTGCTGCAGCGTATCAGGCGGCTTAAAAGCTTCATATATATAAACTTATATGTGCGATAAAAAAATTCTATAGAAAATTAAAATTATATTTTCCTAGAGTTTTGCTTCATATTCTTTTTAATCAGATTTAAACGTCCCTTTGTATGTTTTTTTTTAGTATTTTATTTATATAAACCCCATTTTTTATATGTACGATGATATGAGGACCATTGTTGAAGTTGCCGCTACACAGTGGGATATATCACACAAATTTTGGTCATTTCTTACTTACGAGGGAAATAATCTGACCCGGACCGGCAGATATTATTGGGCGTTGTGGTGTAATGGTTAGCACGTTGGACTGTTACACAGATGGTCCCGGGTTCGATTCCCGGTGACGGACAACATCAATTTTATGTATCGCTGCGCCTACCTTCGGTGTTCCCATAAATCAGGGCTATGAAAGAAAAAGCTTCAATAAATTCGCTAACTCTGTCTATCAGGTGGCGACCAACAACTGCTCTAAGACTTATCATCTCGCGCAATTACAGTGTTGCCATGTTTGAAGCCCTTCATCTTTCACCACCTTTCATCTCTCCACTATCCCCTTTCCAAAAAAGCAACACATTAATTATAGGAAGAATTTCCTGAGTGTTGCTTCTCTCTAAAAAAAAAAAAAACTTCGGATATATTGTGGAGAATAGAAATTTAAGGAATTCGTGTTTTTTGTTTTTTTTTGCTGGTCAATCTCATGTTTTGGCGCTAATAAGTGAGGCCAAAAATTATGTAATTTTATGTTTTTTTCGGTTTATTTCGTTCTATAAAACGTAACTATAGACACATTTAGTATCAAATGAAAGGTATTTTCAAGACACTTTCACTGCTGTACAAAGTATGCCCAAAGGCTATAAAATATTATTGTTATTAATAAAAATGTCGTTTGATTAACATTAAATCTGGTGTTTTGTTAAGAAATTTTAGTTGTATTAAGCTAAAATAATGCATACCAATGCCTATTTAATTTCATCGAGGGTTGTCTGAGCTGTAACCATTCGGTTTTTATGCGGATTTTTCCAGATAAGCCTTTTTCCTATATATTTTTTTAATAATTCATAAATGTGGCAACTCTGGGTCGACAATAGAGGCAATATGGCCATTAAAATTTTCGTTTTCTTGCGTACTTTAACCCTGCGTACAAATAAATCTAGTTTTCGTAAATTAAAGTCAGGTTTTCATACAAAAACAACTAAATTTTTTGCCATACTTTTTAACACTTAAAAGTGAGATTGGGCAGATAAAGAAAATACATGTTTCTTTATTTTTACTCCTATACAAAAAATATGCAAAGTTCATTAAAATCTGCGAGTTCTGGTCGGGATAGCTCCCTTGATAGTAGTCCGATTGCAATGATATTTGGAACAGTCATAAGTTTATAAGTTATATCAAGCTTATGTTTTGATTAATCTTAATCTTCCACATTCTCCGGGGGCGGTAATATGACCACCCAAAATAGGGAACTTGTTGAATATAACATCTTTAGTGCTCGCCATTTTTTGTTTCTAGTCCGATTTACAAAAAATTAACATATTTGTAATCTGCTAGTCTAACAAAAAAACATATATGGGATATCTATAATAGTTCCCGAGATATTGCCATTTGAATATGATAAATTCCAAATTTGGTCCGACTCAAGTTAAGGTTTTTGCGAATAGAGTTAGGAAATCGGGGCAAATTTCTTTTTTAAAATATTAGCTATTTAACTAAATAAATTCTTGATTAAATAAAAAAACTATGTATGCAATATCTTGTTCCACTCAAAAACTACATTCGTTTAATGTAACAAATCTACAAAAAATCTAATTTTTGCGATTTTTTTCTCCAAAACGCACCAACAGTCTTTTACCTTCAGATAAATGTTATCTGTCTGAACATATAAAGTGTGCATACTATTTTGAAAGGAGTTTATGTATAAAAACGAATTTTGTAAAGAAAAAAAAAATGGTTGATGTGTATATGATTTCTTCTGAGCCGCTTCTAAAGTTGCCACATTTTTAAGGCAAATATCAACTTTAATGCACTGTTCAAAATTGTGCACGACTCCTATTAGGTAGCGGAAACGGTTGTAGATACATACTTCAAAATATACCTAATTTATTGGGTAAGTCTCTTGCAATCCCCGCTCTAAATATAGACATGATAGCAAATAATGTAAAAAATCTCTTTTTTGGACTTATTTTTTTATTTATGGGAATTGTGGGATTGCTTACAGCAAATGATAAATTCGGACATAACATTCACATTTCGACATAAAAGTCTATTTAAGTCCGAAAAAAATCATGGAATTATGTCTATTAATAAATATTTTATTGAAAAGTGATAATTTGCATTTTAACAAAAACTAAAATTTTTACATTCCTATTAGGATTACCCAAGTTTTTGCTCTACCAAGAGTGCTAAATGGGACTCTTTTTAAAAATGTCATAAACTACAGGTAATTTGCTTTCCAACTATACAAATATGTTAATTTTTTGAAAATCGGATTAGATTTTGCTGAGTCAGCCAAATTTTAGTCAGGAGGGTGCTTGCATAAAAATTAGTAGATTCAGCAAAACGTCTTACTAACACTTAGTAGATATGCAATTAAAAAACCCTTGCTAAAAATTAATAAAATTTTTGCTGAATATTAGTAGACTGAAAAAAACTCAAAAAATTTGTAGATAAATTATACTTTAGTTAATTTATTTGCTGAAAATCATAAAACATATTTTTGTGATTCTGTTTAAACTAATTTACAATACGTTACAAATATAACAATGTTCATACTCCCAAATTGACGATATGAATTAATGTAATATCTTAAAATAATAGAAATAATTATATATAATATAAACGAAATTATCTTTGAACTACTTGCATCAATTATTGTCTAAATGGTGCTATCTTTTAGAATATGAGATATACAACCCTTTTTTGCAATAAGAAAAAGGAAACATAAAATCTACCTAAAATGTACATATGTCTTTGCCTTTCGCTTTAGTCTGTCTACCTGCTGTATATTTGTTTGCAATTTGACCTTACTAGATTATTAATTTATATAAAAATTTAGTTTACAGACACACATTTAATCTTTATTAAATTTAAATATTTTATTTTGTCTTTTATTTAATTAATAGACAATTACTTTCACAAGCCGGTGACGACTCTAAGTTTAAGTTGTTTTAATCCAATTTTTTTTATATATGAAAAACAGATACAAAAATCTTCCATGGTTGATTATTTATATGTCTAACTAGAGTTTTACTTTTGTAATTTTTCCTACATCGTGACATGCCGCGACATCTAATTCATTCTGCGTATATCTTTCAGTCTGGATGTCGTTCACACTATTGATGTGCTAATCAACACAATTTTTTTTAGCAAAATAAATTAGTAAAACATTAGTAAAATAGTAGTAAGACTATAGTTAACAACAGTTAAGTGCTGAAAAAGTATAACTTAGATTTTAGTTTAAAACATAATTTTAGCAAAAATTTGCTGAAAAATGTATACCTGATTTACAAGATGTTTTACTAACTTTTCTACTAACTTATTTTTTTGAGTGTATATGCAAAATGTTCCCTAGTTTGGGGTATCATATTGCACCCCTGGGGATATTTGGAAGGTTGCATATCAAAACTTTAGGTCAATATTACGTCAGATATGCCTGTTCCAAATTTTATTGCAGTCGGACCACTAAGTAAGAAATGGCAAAATTATTTCCAAAAATGTTGTGATATAGCCCACTGTGCGCTGTGCGGAGTAGTTTTTATGATGTCTGTGTTTATTTAAATGTCCAGTTTTTTAATTAAATTTACGCTTCGCAAATTTACACTTTATTTTCTTTAGAGAACTGCTAGTGCTTATTTTTTTTGTTGCATGTATTTAAAGTTAAATAAATTCTCACAGGGGTTTATATAAGATATAATGTACGGCTGAAGTTGAAATGTTAACAAATTGAATATGCAGGAAAAGAAAAAAGCTTGGACATTTTTAATGGCAATTTAAATATGTAGTTTTTTTTTTTTGTTGTTTTAAGTTTAAACTATACTTTAATTATTTAATTAGATTACTACTATATATCTATCATATTATTTTAATAACATATTGCTAGCCATTGTTAATTGCTTTATTAATATATAAATGGAATATTTTAATATTACTAAATCTTTTTTACACATAAGCTAGACTAATATCGTAAAAAATATTAGAACCAATAAATTAATAAACTTCCCTATAGGAAATTTATAACAATCGGCACAAGGCTGTGGAAGGGCTTAATCGATCCTTTGTGATATATCACAGAACTAACATGGGGCCCGCTAACAAATTGTTTTTTTTTTTGGAAATAGACGATTTTGTCTCCGGAGTTTTTAGTAATATTTTCATGATTAGTTCTGTAACAAGCGGTCACAAGTCCCATTTTTTTATAATGAATCCGTTTCTTTGGTATTTTATATAAATTTCCACTAGGACTTTATCTAGTTTGTGGGCTTAATCGATCCTTTGTGATATATCACAGAACTAACATAGGGCCCGCTAACAAATTGTTTTTTTTTTTTTTTGGAAATATATGATTTTGTCTCAGGAGTTCTGTAACAAGCGGTCACATGTCCCTTTTTTATAATGAGTCCGTTTCTTTGATATTATATATAAATTTCCACTAGAACTTTATCTAGTTTCAGGGCTTAATCGATCATTTGGGATATATCACAGAACACATGGGGCCCGCTAACAAATTGGTTTTTTTTTGGAAATAGACGATTTTGTCTCAGAAATTTTTAGAAATATTTTCATGATTAGTTCTGTGACAAGCGGTTACAAGTCCCTTTTTATAATGAATCCGTTTCTTTGGTATTTGATATAAATTTCCACTAGGACTTTATCTAGTTTGTGGGCTTAATCGATCCTTTGTGATATATCTCAGAACTAACATGGGGCCCGCTAACAAATTGTTTTTTTTTTTTGGAAATAGATGATTTTGTCTCAGGAGTTTTTAGTAATATTTTCATGATTAGTTCTGTAACAAGCGGTCACAAGTCCCTTTTTTATAATGAGTCCGTTTCTTTGGTATTTTATATAAATTTCCACTAGAACTTTATCTAGTTTCAGGGCTTAATCGATCATTTGTGATATATCACAGAACTAACATGGGGCCCGCTAACAAATTGTTTTTTTTGGAAATTGACGATTTTGTCTCAGCAGTTTTTAGTAATATTTTCATGATTAGTTCTGTGACAAGCGATCACAAGACCCTTTTTTTATAATGAACCCGTTTCTTTGGTATTTTATATAAATTTCCACTAGGACTCTATCATAATATATTTATTTTTTATGATTTCACACTTGATGTTTAATTTAGTTTATCCAAAACTTTATGAAAAATACAATAGGAAATTGTTTATTTTTTTCCATTTTATGTTTATACTAAAAAATACAATGTATTATAATTATTTTAACAATAGATAGTTATTGTATTATGTGGTTTATTTAAATGATATTTTCAAAAATAATAACAATAATAATTGTAAATTTTTGCTATTGTTATTATTGCATATAGCGTCATTATTTAGGAAATCGACACACCAATCGGATTCATGTCTTCCAATTTAAACAAGATTTTGAGCAAGCATTCTCCTGGACCTTAATAACATTATAAATTTTAGTTTTTCCTCAATTCGTTGTAGTTTGCGTTTTATCGCAGTTTAATTTGTGTTCGAAACATCATATCTCTTGAAAGCGTCATTTAATTGTTATGAAATTAGTCTCATAATAAAGCTTATATAACCTTCTCGAAACGGGTTTGAGGAAAAATAAATCTTATTTAAAAAATGAATAAAAAAATAATTAATAATGTCTTCGATTTGCAAATATCTCAAAATTCGTATCCTGAATTTTTTTAATTTCATACACAAATTCCAGAATGGGTTCGAAATATGTTCCGTGAAAAGCTTAATTTTTGTAAACATTCTTTATATAAATTATTTAATTTTTAAATGTTTTACTTTTAAATTGTATTAAAATAAAACCAAAAGTTAATTTTTTAATCTGCTATCATAAATTATGATGTGAGCAAGATTATTCAAGTTCCAGATCATTTGTTTTTTGTTAAACAAAAAACCGTGCAGTGTTTATTTATTAATTAAAAAATGTCTTCATCCGCTAATTTAATGCAGACTTTATCTACTGACAGGTCCTTACATGTTTCATTTCGCGTCACCGAAAATCTTTAGAGGATTTTTTATACAAAAATTTATGAAAAATATACAAATTTACAAAATATACAAAAATTTTTTATACAAAATTCGGCGATTTTTCATATGAAAAATCGCAAAATATTGTATAAAGAATTTATAATTATTTTTTTTTTGCATAAACGATTTATAATACATTTTTTTTCGGTGACCAATATCCTAATGAAAATACGAATATAATTCATGTTGTTCTGTTAATCAATTAACATCACCGATTTGCTGTGGTTGGTTGATATATATAACTGATCAAACCATAGTTTCTTGTGGGTGGTGGATTATAATGAGGACTAGTCGCTTAGGTGTCGAAAGTGCGGCACTTCCTCTAGCGATGAAAATAAAAAAATAATATCATCTCACTGATTTTCAGCAAAACACATTGGCAGTTATTAGCAATTTTTCAGCAAAGATCCTACCAGCAAAAATTTTGCTGACTCAACTAACTTTTTATTTTGCTAATTTAAGGGACTTTTTTTTTTGAGCGTAGCTAAAAAATAACGATTTTAAGTTATGTATGTTAAAAATTTAGTTTTTCTATTTTCTTTAATTTTCTTTAAAAAGTTGAAAAAAATGTATTTCAGATTGAATTTTCTGAAAATTTTTATATAGAATTTATGGGTTTTTTGATAAAATAATTATTAAAATGTAATAAAAATAACATTTGATTGTATTCCGGTGTTACCTTTAAATTAGTATTATTGAAAATTCATCAATAACGCTGTACGATACTGTGTCTGTATCTGTATTATGTTTACTAATTTATTTAATAGTTTTAAGCTTAACACTCAATTTAACAACTGTCATCTCATATTTACAACTTGGCCTTCCAACTGTTAAAAAAAAGTAAACAAAAAAGGAATATTAAAAAAAAATATTCGTTGCATTTATTAACATACATTTATTCATAGTTATTGATGAGCAAATAACTATAGTATATCGTTGTCTTAGATTCAAACGGTGCTATCTCCATTTATACAAGTGTTCAGGAGAGTGAAAAAACTCTTTAATTTGCTCAAAATAAAAATATTTGCAAATCGACCTTCTACAATATTAATTTAAAACTGTTACTGAATACATGTCATTTTTTTAATATTTGTGGCGTTACAGTAGATAGCTCCGATATTAGCAAAACACTGATCCTGAGTCGAACCAAATTTGGAATTTCACATTTTCAAAGGGGAATATCTCGGGAAGTACTCTAGATATCCCACACATTCATTGTTATAATTAGCTCTATTAGCAGATTACAAATATGTTAATTTTTTCAAAATCGTATGAGTAACAAAAAAAATTGTGAGCACTCAAAATTTTTTATGCTAAAAGTACCCTACTTTGGATCGCCATATTTCCGCCCGGGGGTCTGGGAGGTTCAACATCAAACCTTAAACTTGATACTACATCACTTATGTTTGTTCCAAATTTCATTGCAATCGGACCACTAAGTAAGAAATTGCCAAATTATTTTCAAAATTGTGTGATATATCCCACTCACTGTGCCTTATAAGTCTATACCTACGTAAATTCTGTTGTAACAGTTAACAATTCAGTTCATATTTCACTCCGCATACGTTACTAACGGAAGTGATGCTGAACTTAATTTTCGAAATATCATGCACATATCGTAAATATACAACGTAATTATTGTTAAGTGTACAGTTACATGGTACTGAGTAAAAAAATTACGTTACTTTTTTAGTTAACAGCCTTTCTTAAAAATTATTCTTGTTGTAATAATCAGAACGTGTTCTGATGATGGGAACCTAGAAAATTCCCGAAATAGTTCTATCAAAACATTTCTGAAAGTTGTCAATTAATAAATTTGAAAACAAAAACTCTATATATTATTTGTTAGGACAATATCCTAATAAAGAAATAAAGAGTATGGCCTCGAACTCGACTGATTTTTATTTCTTGGACAAGCCCTCAATTAAAAAACACAATGTGCGCCCGGTAGGCTAGTTGGTAGCGTGCTGGTTTATCAGGGGGTCGTGGGTGCGATTCCCACCAGAGGCACTGGTCTGTTTTCGCTACAACGCGCCGAAGGCCATAGCAGATAGTGCTCGGTTATGATTATTAACTAATAAACAAAAAAAAACACAATTTTCTTGGCTTGGCTCAATTTTTTTCCCAAAAATATAAAAACAAGCTGTGGAAAATTATTATATCTACATATGAAATAAGTATATGGTACAAAAACACAAATTTCTTAAAAACTTTATGTATGTTATTTTTAATTAATTTTTTAACAAAACCCTTACTTTAAATTAAATGTGTTTTCAACATAAAAATATAGCTTCATAACTCGTTTGAGCATGTTGTACAAAACTTAAATTGGAAAATATGTTTTTGCTTGAGAGTATGTTTTTGCTTGAGAAATATGTCGGTGTAAAAATTTAAATATATTAAAGATTACAATACAAAAATTCTTTAATGTATTTTTATTTTAGACAATATCCGTACAGAAACTAATGTTTTACTAATATTTTACTAATGTTTTACTAATTTATTTTGCTAAAAAAAATGCGGATAAAAACATTAATAGTGTGTATGACAACCATATTTAAAGATATACGCAGAATGATGTACTTATTCCATATAGAATATTTATTTATTTTCGTCCATTGAGTACAAAAACTATGGAATGTTAAAAATAATTTAGGCTTACTATAGAAACTATTTCATATAAAAGGTCCTACTTCCCAATTATTGGAGAAAAATAAATATTCGAAATAACCACTTAACCACTTAATATTCGCTATATAAAGTTTGATTTTAAGTGTATTTAGAACGATATTTTTATTTGCAATTTGGGTAATTTATTGAATTTATATCAATTTGACTCTATTGAATATTCACAACATTACATTATATCGCAAATATTTTTTCACAAATAAAGGGTGGTTTTTTAAGAGCTTTCGGATTTGATTAAAAAAAAACACATAAAATTTAGAGAAATACATGAAATCTTTATTCGAGTCGATAGAACGATCTATGTATATAATTCAATGTTTAAAGACGATTTCAAGTAAATGTTGACCGCGGCTACGCCTCAAATGGCTCATACGCTGGGTTCAATTTTGGCATACTCTCTCCAACATATCGGACGGTATCTCACGAATAAATTCTTCAATATTGGCTTCCAGTGCGTCAACCGAGCCCACCAACAAATAGTCTAAAGGCGTTAAATAGCACGATCTAGGCGGCAAATTGACCGGCCACAAATGTGAAATAAACTGTTCACCGAACTCGCCTCTTAATTGGGGCATTGTTTCGCGTGCTGTGTGGCATGTGGCACCGTCTTGCTGAAACCACATGTCACCCAAGTACAGCTCTTCCATTTTAGGCAAAAAAAAAAAATTGTTATCATCGCACGGTAGCGCTCGCCATTCATAGTTACTTTCCTGCCTTCATCGTCTTTGAACAAGTACGGTCCAATGATGCCACCGGAACATAATCCATATCAAACAGTGCATTTTTCGGGAGGCATTGGCCGTTCTTGCAATATTTCCGGCTGCTCTTCACACCAAATACGGAAATTTTGCGTGTTTACGTATCCATTCTACCAGAAATGAGCTTCGTTTTTGATAATAAAACCGAGCATGAATTTTGATAATAAAATTCAATAATCTGCAAGCGTTGTTCGTTTGTAAGTCGATTCATGGTTAAATTATAGACCAAACTGAATAAATTTAACAAAAACATGTTACACGAAAACAGCTGATCTGCCAAAAACAGTGTTGCCAAAAAGAAAGTTGCTAAAAAATCACCCTATATAAATTTAATTTAATTTATTTATTCATTTCAATAACCTAGCCTGAAGGCCATAATCGGTTACAAATTTCTACTAAATTATACAAAGTAAACAATAAAATTTGATATACATAAATAAAATAATAAGAAAGAGATAATAATTAAAATACAATATTATTAAAAATAAACAAGAAATATAAAAAAAAGGAGTGATAATAGTTTATTTATTTATTAAGTCCCCAATGTTACGAAAAAAAAAACATGAACAAGCCTTAGTTAAAAACAAAAACCCCCAAACCTAAAAAAATTAAGTGTCTCGTGAAAATAATAGAAAAATTTTCTTCCTATACGTATTCTTCCTATAAAGTAAGTGGTAATTTGTTATACTCACGGGCAACTCTAACAAAAAAAGATCGCCCCAAAAGTGGTGTAAGTTTCGGAATAACCAATTGTCTATTCCTAGTAGATCTACCAAATTTAAAAAAATTATACAAAAATTTCGGGGTTTGCAATTTATATATTTTAAAAAAATGTAAAATACACCTAATTTGAACAAAATTATCGAACGAACCTAAGACGAAATGTGATGACGCAATCTAAGAGAGTATAAATATCTCATGACACGATTAAAAGCCAATCTTAGCTTCTTCATCACATAACCTAAAGCTCCAGAGTACACTTCTAAGCAATATAAAAATATTGGCATAATCAACCCATGAACAACCTTAAGCTTGACATTAAATGGTAGTATAACATCCAAGCTATACAACTTTCTCAAAGTAAAATTAACTTTAGAAACAACCGCATTGACATGATCCTGAAAACTTAACTTGGAATCTTTAGTCACACCAAGCCATTAAAATTTTTCTACAAATTCAACTGCATTACCATCTAAATTAATAGTAAAGTTATAAATATCACTATCACCAAATAACATAGCCTTAGATTTACTATAATTAACATAAAGATAATTCGAAGACATCCAATTGCCAAGTAAATTAGCAGTATAATCAATCATATTTTGCATTACATCAGGGAATTGCCTATCTCCCTTAAATAGAATCTGAACGTCATCTGCAAACGCAAAAGGAAAGCACATATTGTTAGACAAAATATCAAAAAGATCATTAATAAACATAATAAAAAGTAGAGGCCCAAGAACAGATCCTTGGGGAACACCACTAAAAACAGGAAGCATTTTTTTTTTTAAATTTTCGCTCATTTTTTTTTTTTAAATTTTGATTAGAATTTTTACAATGCGTGGCATGATAAGAAACAGTATTTTCAAAGAAACGAAATCGTGAAAATTATTTTTGGATAATTTATGAAAAACTGTGTTAAAATCAATTAATGCAAAAAGTGCAGATACGCGAGCTGCAAAAAGTTTTTTTGAGACCATATTCGTGATAAACATATCACAGTTATACGGAACAGTTATTATAAAGCAAAAAATACATATGCATCATCACTTAGTAATTATAACATCTAAATAGTACCGTAGATAGTTCATTTACATATAGAAATAAACATATTTGTAGATAGCTCAAACTAATTTTGCAAAAAAAAAAACAGTGAAAGAAAGAACACTTACGTCAGTGAATATTTTGTCATCAAACACTATTTTTGGAAAAAATGTATATAGCTCCGTTTGAATATAAGACAACGATATGAATTTACATATATGAACAAAAAAATAATAAAAACAATGCTGATTTTATTGTTATTATTCGCTTCCAATATAGTACAACTTTTTTAATTTAAAAATAATATAAAATATATTTGCAAATATATTTTATATTTTTATTTTCATATATTCGTAGTAATAAAAATAAATGAATTCATAAAATTTATGATTTTTGTCATAATTTTTGTTATACATTTCACTGAAACTTCAAGATAATTTTTAGTAAGAAGTAAAAACTTTAAACATATCAATGAATAGTAAATTTGGTTAATAGACAAATTTTTGCGAAAATAAATAAGAAATATATATATTTTTTTAAGTATTTGGGTACTGTAAATGCTTGATAATCTTAATTTGCGCTAATTGGAACATCATTTTCACATAATAAGTCATTTCACAACTCATTAATCCGAAATCTTGATTTTGATGTTAAAATATCAGTAACTATGATTTGTTGTAATTTAAGGTTAGGAAGATATCTGTACTAAGAATGATGAATTCAGGGGTAATAACATTTCGGAAATTTGTAATACAGAGAACATTGAACAAGAATGAATCTTAATTGAATGGCAAATCGCTAAGGAAACCTGTCCACAGAGAAAAGGTAGAAATCATAATTGTTTAGAGATGTCACAAAATTCGATTACTATTAGGAATTCGGCATGTTTTTACTATTCGTCCAATATTACTGGCTGAATCATCCAGTTTAATTAAATAAGCCAAGAATCTGTTTTTTAATTGTTAATTGAGAACATTAAATTTTCTACAAAATATTTCTATTAAATGCCAAACATAGTAGCTTTTACATTAACACCCTAGTGTAAAAGACCAAAAAAGACTGTCGACGTTTAGAGCTATAAAAGGCTGCCCTGTTCCAATAGTGCTCGGTAATGCTCACAAGGGGAGTCTCCGGATGGGTTCTCTACGATCTGCAATGTGGTTATATGATAAAAAAAAAATAAGTTAATCGTATTTTTTTTTAACGGTGCAATCTTATGTTTAGTGCTAAAAGGTGTTGCCAAAGTTAATATATTTTTGTATGGAAACATTTATGGAACTAATGAAATTCAAATTCTTTTGAACGCAGTTTTGATGTACTGGAGAAAACAAAAGTTTTGATACCAATATTGCCTATATAGTATATTTATTAAAAATATTTATAAAGGTTCAAAAGCTCTTCGGAAAGTTCGCAATAAAAGCCACACTTTTGAATAGCAAAAAAAGCTCAGACTTTTTTTAGGTTAATGCATTGGCATGCTCCAATCCTTTAAGTTTTCAGAAACTTCGAAGTACTTTGAATTTGTTTATTCAATTTACTACCAGTCGTTGTTACAATATGAATGCAATAGCAAGGTTGATACCAGTATTTCGTTCTGGCTAAAGATCTCATCACAACACGAAGTTTTAGAAAAGGTAGAGCCTCTAGAATAGGCAGAGCTTTGCCAAAAAACCTATTAATCATCAATTGTGCTCCATTATTGTCTTCCTAGTAACCAATTCACGTACCTTGGGTCATTTCTTAACATGCATCATGACAAGTTTGATATAATTTTTATTAAAAATAAAAATTATGTTTTAATTATGTTTTTTAACGTTACCAAACTTTGAAGGCCAAAAATGTTTTATTCATATAAACAAATTTTAGTTTTTACTCTGGCTCTAGTAATATATTTTATAGTTTTGTACTAAATTTTAGTTACTTTTACTAATTTGTTTACTACTTTTACTTTACTAAAAAATTACAGTCACGTTTTGCTAAAATTAGTAAAACGATCTGCTGGCCTAATATAAGCAAAATTTTCGGTAACAATTGAACAGTTCATGCGAATAAAGACGAATAGACCATTTGTAGAATTTTACAGGGGACAATAAAAATGCAGGAAACGGTTAAAAAATAATATTTTTGTCAACTTTTTGGTATTAGCTTAAAGATTTAAGTCACATCTACCTATATACAAAATTTTAGTAAGGCATTCGAAAGAGAACTTGCCAAAAATTGGACTTCAATGTTTGCTTAAATGGAAAAAGGGCGAATATCCAAAAAAATGTATTGAAATTTGAATAAAAATGTGTTATTTTGCAGCAGATTTTGACTACATTTTCATGAGATTTGCAAAACTTGACGAACTATGGTTGGTATTTGTTTGTAACACTTTAAGGACTTCAAGGATACACTTTTTAAGGATTGCAAGGACATGCAAAAAAAATTTTTTTGTTAATTTTTTTTTAATATTCCTGCCATTTGATGCAGTAGTAATTCTTATGACACTAAATACATTTTTAGGAATTATAATATTAACCCTTGACTCGCAGCTAAATATTTTTATATAATATTTTGTTAAGGATGGAAATTCGCCCTTTTTGCTTTCCATACTTTAAAGTCTTATAACTTAAGAACGGTAAATTTTTTTGCCAATATAATAAGTGTGGTTTATTCCTCGTAGTGTTCTTTTAACACATTGTTACCGAAAGTAAAATTTTTGTAAGTTTTTGTGTTGTTATTAAATAAAATTGTGCGTTAGTTCACTCCCAATTTAAACAAAAATATAAAAATATACGAATTATTGCACTTTCAAAGTCATTTTTTTAGCCTTAAAAATCAAAATTTCCCAAAAATTTCTGCATAGGAAAAACGTGTTTGCGAAAAAGTGGTCTATCGTCCTTATTCGCATGAACTGTTCAATTACAGTTTTTTCTTTAACTTTTACAGACTTTTTTATTTGAGTGTACCTTAAACTATAAAAATTTGGTTTGAACTACAAATTAGTTTTCCGTGTGTATTAAAATTTTTTATACCTATAAAATACCGTTATAAATCGGAGTTTAGCGTTATTTTAACGGTGGTTTAAGATATTTCAAAATCATTGCAATAAAATAGCTAAATAAAACCGGTTATACAAAAAAAGGCATGTTTTGAAATATAGTCGCTATTTAAAATGTTCATTTCATACTTAATACAGCTGCGGTAGTCAGTCAACTACCGTTATAATGAAAATGTATTGAAGGCCAACTATACATATAAGTGACTATAAGTGTTTGACAGTTAAAAAGTTAGTGTGCATGTGAGGATAAACTTTGGGAGTAGGCTAGACTAGGGTAGGCTCTGTACTATTTTCGTTATTGTCATTTAACTGTTGCTATAAAATTGTAATTTCATTTATATGTGAACTATTACATTAAAATTGTCTAAGATCATCAACTTTTCGATGACCATAATTTGTCGACTCATTGTTAGTTTTTTTTTATGTACTATAAGTGCGTCATATAATTTGAGTATGGTATAAATGATTGTTATATCAATCTGAAATTAAATAAAGAAATCGGTTACGCGATTCCAATATATGTATGATCATAGATTTATTGTTGTTTTGCTAATGGCTTTTTATTGTAAATATTATAAGTAAACAAATTAATTTCATTGCTGATGGAATGTATACTAAATGTGTAAATATTACTATCAACTTTTATAAAGCAAGATGGTTTTAATTAACCGCTCAAAAAGCATCATTACACACAAAATATTAAATTATAAGCTTTAACGACAAAATATAAATAATTGTTGTGCAAAAATTTAAATATCAAAATATTCAGGAAATTGTTATCTGACCAACTTATTACCAGAGAAGACAAAAAATCCATTTTGATTAATTCAAAAAAATATTGGAAAAATAGCAAAACTACAAAAAGGGTAAAAAAATTATACTTTTTTAAAAAAAAAGTAAAAAAATTTGAGTAAAACAGCATGTTCAGCAAAGAAAAATGGCAAAATAGGAAAATATGAGTAAAAATGGCAAAAATAGGCAAAAAAAAAACTGAAATGGCTGGTTTGTCTTCTCTGCTTATTACCTTTAACCCTGCTGTTAGGTTGAAAAAAAAACTTACGAATTCTAGATTAACGGACCATTTTGGTACATACCAAATTTTTTTTGAAAACAGTGGGTGTAAGATTATTTTTTATACTTATTTCAATTAAGTATTTAGCAAAATAATATTTCCACTAAACGTTATATTTGTATGCTTAACAACAAATCGTTTGATTTATTCATTTTGTTTTGAATGTTTGTTATTATTTTTATACAAAATACATTTGAAAGCCAATATAGACACCATTGTAATGCTCATAACGATTTTTGTGATTTCCCTTTTTTCATCTTATCATGCAGACATGTGAGTGTTTTTTTTTTCGTTTTTTTGTGACGCCCCTAATTTCATTTTGTGATGCAGTCGTGTAAATTGCTCGCATTAGTTTCAGTTTAGTTTTTTTTTGCTTGTGTTGCGTTTGTTTCTTGGTAGAATATAAAACCGACGTTTTTGGGACACCGATGCTATTGCTGAAATCCTTAATGACAGCGCCTCGGATATTTCAAATTCAAGTATTTTAGAAGAAAATACTGAATATGAAAATACCGAATCAAGTGATTCTGAATCACAGAAAGAGAAGAATATGTGCCTGCTGTCAGCACTGTAGATCCATTTTTTATTACAAAAAATAAAATGCAATGGAGTGCTACTCCCCTACCGTGTTCTATTGGAACTCGTTCTGAAAATATTATTTCAATACAGCCAGGACCAACTCGATTTGCTGTATCGAGGTGCCAAGATATGCTTTCATCATTTTTACTGTTTTTTCCACCACCATTAGAAAAAAATAATTATTCAAAATACCAATACGTATGGCAGAGTAAAATTCGAGGGTAAATGGAAAGATATTGATGAAGCCACTTTGCGTGCTTACATTGCTGTACTTATTCTTGCTGGTGTGTGTCGATATGTATGTGTTGATGCTAAATGTACTGTAGTAGTTTTCACTTTGTATTATAATTATTATTTTAATCAAGTTTTCTGATGTTTAATTTTTTCAAGTTTGTCAATGAATTATTTTATTAGTTATTAATTTTTGAATCATCGTAAGAACCAGAACGAAGTTTTTATTGTCAATTAAATATTCTTTAAAATAAAATCAATTTTTATATAAAATCAACAACAAGGCTTCGATTATTTAATATCAAATCCTACATTTGGGGGCTCAACCATTGAGGTAATTGGCACTAATTGAATCAAGAATGGAGTGGAACAGCGCGTCAGACCAGGACCTGAAGGATGCATGCCTTGAATACAAATTATCTGACGACGGCGACAGAAACACATTGATAAGACGAATCAAATTTTTCGAGAAGGAACGTATCGAAAAACGTAAGCAAGAAGAAAAAGAAGAAAGAATTAAGATTGAAGCTGTAAGAAGAAAGAAGGAAGACGAAAGATTGAAAGCGGAGGCCGAAAAAAGAAAAGAAGAGCATAATGAAGTGGTAAGACGACAAATTGCTGAATCACTAATGCAGACAGAAGAGACGAATGACGATGATGATGATGATGACCAGCAACGATTTGCTGAAAGAGTAGGATTAGAAGCTAAAAAAAGAAAATTTGAAGAAAACGAAAAACGATTTGAAGAAAGAGTCATGATAGAACTACAACGACTAAGAGATATGGAACTACAAAATTCTAATGAGATAGTAGCAGAACAACATCCAAGAAGAAGCCTGCCGGAAGTTACATTTCGCGATGTTGACGAGTCAATGCAAAAGTTTTCCGGTGAAGATGGGCGAAGTATCGACGAATGGCTTGATGAGTTTGAACAGAACGCTGTTTTGCTTAAGTGGAAAAATCTTCAGAAGCTAATCTACGCAAAAAGGCTGTTAACGGGTACGGCTAAACTTTTCATGGATCATGAGTGCAAGGCAAAATCATATGATACGCTCGTAACTGATCTTAAAGAAGAGTTTAAAACAATGGTTTGTAGTGCTGCTGTACATAGAATGTTGTGCGAACATAAAAAGAAAACGAACGAATCATATCGCCAGTATATTTATACGATGCTAGATATTGCTGCTCAAGCGAAAATCGATACGGGTTCTATCATCAACTACATTGTCGATAGGATTAAAGGGTCACCACACAACAAATCATTCTTATACGAGTCGAAATCAATTGCCGAGTTGAAGGAAAAGCTACAGACGTATGATGAAATTCAGATGAAGACTGAAGCAAAACGGACGAATGAAAAGTTTGAGGTGAGTGATAAAAGCCATAAAGGTGAGAAAACTAAATGCAACTTAAATGAAAAGAAATACTGCTTTAACTGTGGTGAAAGAACACACGTATCAGACAGCTGTCCTAACAAAAACAAAGGGCCTAAATGTTTTAGATGTAACGAGTTTGGCCATAAATCTAATAGCTGCAGTAAATCAGAAGAGCGGAATAAATCAAAGGCCAATGTTCACGTGGTGGAATGCAGAACTCCTTTTAAAATTGTCAACATAAACGGTATTGAAATGGAGGCACTAATAGATACAGGAAGTCAGATTACTACAATTCGGAAGGACGTATTTTTTGCAAACACATTTGGGAAATATTTGAAAACACAGATGACAGTAAGCGGTGTCGGATCAACGTATACAAGAGCTATTGGTGTATTTAACATAAAGGTTGTAGCTGATGACTGTGAACTTATGGGGCAATGTTATGTTATGCCGAATGAATCTGTGAGTATCGATTTAATTATTGGCACAAATTTGACTAGTCAGGCGAATGTAAGTTTTTCACGAGATGGTGTAAAGATGACACCAGTAATAACAAGCAATGATGAAATGTCAAACGAGATGAAAAATCAATTAAACTGTTTGTTTATTTCCAACGAAGAAAATTTACTACCGGATGTTGGGCACATTCACAACAAATCGATACAAGCTGAAGTCAAGAAGCTAATTACCGAATATGAACCAAAACCAATCAAGAGCTCTCCAGTAAGTATGAAAATCGTTTTATGCAATGACGTTCCAGTTGCACAGCGACCGCGCCGTTTACCTCAAGTCGAAAAATAGATAAATTCTTAGCTTGCAGATGGAATCATTCGACCAAGTATATCCGATTATGCAAGTCCTATAGTGCTGGTAAACAAAAAGGATGGAACGAAGCGTTTATGTGTTGACTATCAACGCCTCAATCAGAAGATAATTAAAGATAAATACCCAATGCCAGTCATAGAGGACCAGATAGATATGCTGCAAAATAGTAAGGTTTTCAGTACACTTGATTTGGCGAACGGATTTTTTCACGTTTCGGTAGAAGAAGAAAGTCGTAAGTACACATCGTTTGTCACACCAGCAGGTCAGTACGAATTTTTGAAGGTTCCTTTTGGTTTATGTACAAGCCCAGCAGTTTTTCAACGATTCATAAATATAATATTTAATCCACTCATACTTAAAGGCATAGTTTTAATTTATATGGATGATTTGATTATTCTAGCGGAAAATGAAGAAGAAGCTGTTCAGCGATTAAAACTTGTTTTAAGCATTGCAGCTGAATACAACTTGAACATTAAGTGGAAAAAGTGTCACTTGCTGCAAACGAAGATCGATTTTTTGGGCTACGAGATTGAAGACGGTCGAATCAAGCCATCGCCACTTAAAACAAAAGATGTAAAAAATTATCCAGAACCAAAGACAGAAAAGAAGGTACAGCAATTTCTTGGTTTGGCTGGATAT
Source organism: Delia radicum (assembly GCA_021234595.1). Lineage (NCBI taxonomy): Eukaryota > Metazoa > Arthropoda > Insecta > Diptera > Anthomyiidae > Delia > Delia radicum. The sequence goes on from CM037854.1 coordinate 121,725,222, forward strand.
TTTCGCAAGTTTATCCAAAATTTTGCTTTGATCGCTAAGCCATTAAGTGATCTGTTACGTAAGAATGTGCCATTCAGTTTCGGTGAGGAACAGCGTCGTTCATTTGAACTTTTTAAGAAACTTATATCAGAGCGGCCAGTGTTAACAATATTTCGGCAAGGTGTAGAAACTGAACTACACACGGACGCATCCAAATGGGCATTTGCAGCAATACTCATGCAACGTGACTACAATGATGGGAAGATGCATCCAGTTCGTTATCTTAGCATCAAGACGTCAGAAGCAGAACAGAAATACCACAGCTATGAGCTGGAGGTGCTAGCGGTTGTTAAGGCAGTGGAAAAATTCCGTGTTTATCTACTTGGGAACAAATTTAAAATCATCACAGATTGCAAGGCATTTGAGGCAACAATGAGAAAGAAAGATGTTCCAAAAATATCTCGTTGGGCATTAATGTTGCAAGAATACGATTGTGAAGTAGTGCATCATTCAGGAGACAAGATGAAGCATGCTGACGCCTTGAGTAGAATGTATTTGATTCAAGATGCTAGTTTAATTAGTGGTATCAAGATAGCACAGGCAGACGATGAACACATAAGGGCTATAACCGAAGTTCTAAAGACACGTGATTATGACAACTACGTGATGCAGAACGGGCTCTTGTGCAAAAATTTCAAAGGCAATATCGTTTTAGTTGTGCCTGAGGCGATGGAATATGGGATTGTTAGAAAAACCCACGACCAAGGACATTTTAAGCAAAAAAAGATGGAAGATGTTATTAAGAAAGAATTTTATATTTCAAAACTGAAAACAATAATTGACAGTGTTGTGAAAAACTGTGTTCCATGTATCTTGGCTGAAAGGAAAGCTGGCAAACAAGAAGGTTTTCTACACCCAATACCAAAAGAAAGCATACCACTGGACACTTGGCACATGGATCACGTTGGACCAATGCCGTCAACAAACAAAAATTACAAGCACATATTGACGATCGTGGATTCATTTACAAAGTTTGTGTGGATATTAACAACAAAATCTACTACTTCCGTTGAAACATTAGGTAAATTAACGATACTAACAAACATTTTCGGAAATCCTAGGCTTATAATTACAGATAAAGGCACAGCGTTTACAGCGGATGTATTTCAAGAACATTGCAAAACTGAAAACATTGAATTGGTATTTACTACAACTGGCGTTCCAAGGGGCAATGGCCAGGTCGAGCGCGTGCACAGAACAATTATTTCTGTCCTTTCCAAATTATCTGTAAGCAATCCTGAAAAATGGTATCAACATGTCAATGCAGTTCAGCAGTATCTGAACAAAACAACAAATCGTTCAATAAAAACGTCGCCGTTTGAGTTGATGATGGGAGTTCCGATGTATACAAAAGATGATATGAACATTGCTGAAGTCATTGAAGCTGAAGTTGCGACCGAATTTAACAGAGAACGTGAAGAGCTTAGAATGAGGGCAAAACAACAAATAGCAGCAGTGCAGCAAGAAAATAAATCAATTTACGATACGAAACGAAAAGCCGCAACTCAATATAAAGTTGGTGATCTGGTGTCCATTGCACGAACACAGTTTGGTGGGGGTACGAAACTTCGACCTAAATACCATGGACCATATGAAGTTACTAAAGACAAAGGCAACGATCGATATGATGTTATGAAGATTGGTGATCATGAAGGTCCAGGGACTACATCAACAAGTGCAGACCACATGAAACCTTGGACTAGAGTGGTATGATAAACCAGACATCCGGGTCGGATGTGGTGCAGGATGGCCGAGTGTGGTGATGCTGAATGTACTGTAGTAGTTTTCACTTTGTATTATAATTATTATTTTAATCAAGTTTTCTGATGTTTAATTTTTTCAAGTTTGTCAATGAATTATTTTATTAGTTATTAATTTTTGAATCATCGTAAGAACCAGAACGAAGTTTTTATTGTCAATTAAATATTCTTTAAAATAAAATCAATTTTTATATAAAATCAACATCAAGGCTTCGATTATTTAATATCAAATCCTACATGTATATTTATACAGATTTTTTATTTTGGTTCTGTAAAACAGTAGGCAAATTTATTTGTTATATGGATGCGCCACAAACGAAGACGGACATGGTTTGTTTGATGCACGTTTTGGTCGTCCTATTTTCCGTTCAATTATGTCTGAGGATACTTTTTAAATGAATACAAGGGCGCTCCGGTTTGACGATGTTATGAACCGAAGACAAATGCGAAGCACCGATAAGTTTGGCCCTATTCGTGAAAGACATTCTTTCAATGAGTTTCAACTACCATGACATTTCACTATTGACGAACAACTGCTGCCTTTCAGAAGACGATGCTCTTTTAAACAATATATGCCTTCAAAACCTGCCAGATATGGCTTAAAATTTTGGTTGTGTGTTGACTCTAAAACAAGAAAACAACGAAATGAACAGCCTGAAAAAACCAAGGACATCGCGTCGTATTGTACTTAACTGAAGGTTTAAAAGGTCAAAATATTACGGTTGATAATTTATTTTCGTCGTTTGATTTGGCGAAAAAACTTTTGGAAAGGAAACTGACATACGTGGGAACATTATTGGCTGATGTAAGAGCATCTCCCACAGATCCCGTAACTTCTACAAGTGATACAAGAAACTCACCTACTAGAAAATGTGGAATTTGTGGTTGCTGCAAGTCCAAATGCGATAGTAAATCTGCTATCTGCAGCAAATTTATTTGCAAACTAAACCGAAAAATAGTTTGTACACCCTGGTTAATAAGAGAATAAAAAAAAATTTCAATGGACCAAAATGGTCCTTAACATAAAATTTGTAACTGTTTATTTTTCTACCTTCGAATTTATGTTAGACACTTAATTATTTGAATAAAAACATTGATTTGGAAAAAAACCACGTGAGCTGACGTTTTAAGTCGATACGTTTTACCGTTGAAAAGTTTAAATAGAAAGTAAAAAACAAAAATATGGACCAAAATGGTTCCAACCTAACAGTAGGGTTAATGAAACATAATTTTAAACCACAGTGTGTATTATATAAATAATTATTATTCATATGCAAAAAGTGTTTATTTCATAATCGTGAACAAATATTCACGTTTTCTCCATTTTCTTTTTAATAATAAATATTAAATATATATGTATAGCAAATAAAATCATTTGGGAATAAATATTTGTGAACAAACCCATTTAAATATTACATATTTGTGCAAAAAAAAAAAAAATAGAAAAAAAAATCAGTTAAATCAAATATACTTAAATTACATACAATATTCATACATATGAAATACAATTTTCCACGTGATATTTTATACTCATAAGCTTGATAAATAAAAATAAATTGAATACGATTTTATTGATAGTTCTTTCTACCTTACATAAATTGTAGTTTTTGTTATAAAAATTGAAATCAATATTGAAATTATTAAGCCAATTCACAATCAAATTGATTTCCTAAGTATAATTAATTTTGTTTTTGGGTAAATATAATCCCGCTCTGACATACTTAATTGTGAATTTCTTTTTAATTTTTTTATGAATTTAATATAATATTACACTAATCAACAACTTTTACACTAAACAACAACTTTTTGCAAAACCTGTCCTGACTTATCTACGCTAAATCCAAATCTGTCAATATTTTTTTTTCTCATTTGAAATTTTTAAAACATCGCGGTTTTTACATTTACACAATTCATACAATTTTTCGTTATATTTTTGTTAACTTTTCGAAATTGGCCCGAAAAACATGATTTTTTTTTAAGAACTGCACAAAATTAGTTTAGTTTTCTCCTTATAAATTGTGTGTATGCAACATTTTTTTTTTTATTTTATCACTGCACGTAAATGCAACATTCCAATAAACTAATTTTTCTATTAAAATTGAAAATCCGTTAAAAATATCGTGAAATATTTAGAAAAGAAGAATATTATTTTTTTAGTTAGTCTCTTTACAGGAAGAAGAAGAAGAAAACATTCTAGTTGAGAAATGAATTGTGCATTGGTATTAGCTAATTCTGTCTCTTCTGATCGAAACAATACTTGTGTGTATGTAGTGTGTCCAAACTCCAATTTAGTCGCAGTCAACGCTGTGTCGACCGTGGCTCAACTCGTTAAGAGGCGAGATTACGATGCATAGCTTGTTGCTAAGACCGTGAGTTCAAATCACAGTACGACACCAAAAAATAAAAAGTTTTTCATATAGAGCAAAATTAACAATATAAAATACTTTGTTCAATTGACACATAAATTAACCACTGACGAGTCCCAGGAGGAGAACGAAACTGCGGCAGTCTGGTGTATCCCTTGTGTCCGTAAAATTTTTCAATAAAAATGTTTTCTTCTTCTTCTTCCTGTAAAGAGACTAACTAAAGAAATATTCTACAGTAATTAATATAAAAAAAAAATTAATTACGATTGTCATTATCTGACGGTTGCAAAACACTTTCTAACGAAGAATATTATTTTTACATAAAAAAATATAGTGTGAATAAAAAAAAAGCTGCGATATTTCAAAAACAATATATGCGATTATTTTTCCGGATTTAAACTGAGCGTACTAAAATCTATTACAAAATATGTATTACGAAGGCAGGTTCTGCAAAAAGTTGCAAATTCTTCAGTAGTAATGTGAAAACTCTTTTTTAAATGAAGAGGATTTTTTTCTTAGGTATTTTAAGCATGTGGAAAATTAGTTATTATTTTAAGTTCTTTTTACTCGATTAAAAAAAGGATATGATGCTTTATATAAACTTATCTATGTCTTTATACAGTTTAATCCAATAAATTGGCCCATATAATTATTGAATATTGCATTCGTTTAGTTCTTATTTTATACTATCTAATTAAATAACATCCGAATAATGGCTCGATACAAGTTTATCCGATTTTATATAACGGTATAGAATTATGCTTAAACTGATACAAATATACACAAAATTAGTAATAGGGTTAACCAGCTTTTGCACCCGGGTATACATTTTACGATATAGTCTAAAATACTTATATTTAATTTGATAAGTTCCCCAATATTAACAAAAACAAATTTATCCGAAAAATGGGTAATAATATCAAATTAGATATAATTTAATACAATTTTAAGGGATATTTATCCATGTCCGGGACATTAAATTATATTTAATCGGGTGTAAATAGATCTTACATCATTTAGATAGATTTTACATCATTTTAGCCGATAGTATGTATGCTTTTGTGATTTGAAGTTATGCTTAAAAGTATTTAAGTTGAAATTTAAAATTTCTAAAAATCAACAATATTAAAGACCCACATTTTTTTAAATGAAACTTAACGAAATGTTAAAAAATTATAAAGAAAGCATTAAGTGTTTCAAAAATATACAATAATATGGTTTTGTCGTATGTATAAAATGTACCCAGTTCTTCATTTGAAATTATATAAAAGAAATTATTTGAAAATGATGGACCTTTGTAATAAAGTTTTAACTTACAGACAGCTTAGTTTGATATTGAACTTTACCATAATTATAAGAAAAATATGTTCAGTATGACGTCACATATAGCTTAATAAGACTTAACATGGGACCACATATAATCATATCGGTCACTACCCTGCGGGAAATGGACCAGTCACTGGTATGGTCATGTGACTAGAACTTTGTGTGTATGAACCTGTCCCAGTTTCGGTTCTGTTATATGAAAGTGACCGGTACTTTTAACATGGGCTTGTCATAGGAGGTGACAATTTGCTACCTGTGGAGCACTGTGTGACGTATCGAATAACTTGACCAAGGTAACGTATCACCATACAGACTGAAATGAATATACTACGGGACAAGTTAGAAGTAGGTAGTGTCAAAGTATGACCATTTTAGGTTTTATGTGATATGCAACACAACCAGTGGGAAAAAAAATTATCACGTGGTATCAGGTATACGTATCTTAGAACTGGAGAACAATTTTTGAAGGAAAAGCAGTCACATATTAAACGCAATGTGTTCTGTAATAGGGGTAGTTTGACTGAAATAGTTTTGAGACGTACCAATGCACTGGTCTAAGGGTACATGTCGCCGGGCATGCGAAGAGTAATTAGCAAGTAACCTGTCACTTTTTATTCAGCGTATGTCATATTATGCACGAGTTACTAAATAGCCCGTCCGGAACCAATCACTGCACTTTTCCAAAACAGTGTGTCTTACCCCCTCTTCAAAAAACCTTAAAACAAAAATCAATTTTATAATTATCTTATTTTGTCTATACCCAACAAAAAACTAAGTTTAAGATCGCGACTTTTGGCGAGATATCGCCATATCTGGCAACCCTGGTCACAGTTCCGTGTTCAGTTCTTTTAAACCAGTGAAGTGTTAAGTCTTCATACCAACTGCCACATAGTCGGTACAGATAAAATTCCTTCAGTATTATGTCTGCTGTGTAGCAGTCAAGTGACTGAATCCTTTGGCACTCATTGCCATGTTTTCATCCACTGCTAATGGTTTTGAACCAGTTCAATGACCGGTAATAACTTCAACTGGAACTGCCCTAGTTGCTTCAGTACACTTTGATGTTATGTTACATTTTCTCCAGTTACTTGATATATCTGGTAGCAACCAGTGAATGTTTTGTCACCATAACTAAAGTCACGTGATTGGTCATTTCCCCAAAATTAACACTTTTTGGTGCACCACAATTTTGGTTTCACCAGTTTCGTGACGTGCCCCCAAATCATATATCACAGACTTGTCACTTTGGATCAATCGACCCTTCGTTTCCCGCAGGGTACATATATTTATATAGCTTATGTAGCTATATATGGAGTCAGATTTGGAGACATGTAATAATATCAAGTACCATATAAAAAATTCTGTCAATAAAAATGATCAGATGTATTTGTATGTAATGAAATGAAATATGCCGTAAGGTGACTCTATTCAAAGTCAGATATGACTTAATCATATTACATAAGACTACCCGATGAAAAAAGTTACGATATAATTATATATGATTATATATCACATATAACTAAACATCACATCACATCTCATCTGAGCCGAAAACTGACATACATAAGCTGATCTCATGGTATCTCATGGTATCTAATCTCAGATAGTTTGATCCGATAAATGGGTCTATCAAATATGATCAACTTTTATATAATTTGATACAATTTTGTCTAATAAGTTTTTTAATTAAAAAATTTTAAATGTTTGAGAGATCAGTACTTTCTATTTTAATCCAAATAAGTATTACTTGTAATTCATTTATAATTTTTAGTGTCCGACCTAACAGGTCGGCCATAAAACTACGCTTAGTCGGCTTTTTGGTATTTAGATGCAATGAGGATACATTTTCTTATTGGAAACAGGTTGGTTGAGCCGATTAAATTTGATTTTGTGTATAAAATTTAACTAAAAAGTCAAAGTTTAACTAAAAAGTTTAAAGGTCGGCAGCCGAACTATTTGGTCGAACTTTCGGAGTCCTTACTGTGTATTCATTGCTTAACTTCTGACTTTTCTTTTAATTTGACACTCAAAACCATACATAAGAAAAAAAAATTTTAAAATAACAGTTTGTCATTGAATTTAGTAGATTTGTAATTTTTAAATTATATTCCGCGTACTTAGTTCACTCAAAACAGTTTGTAGTTTAAAAATGTAATATAACATAAATGATAAATCACTAAAAATTCGGTCTACTTACTTTGTATTTAAATCAAATATTTCTTGATATTTAATTTTAAATTTTTTTTAAATAACTAACCAATCCATTAGAACAAATGAATAGTAAGTTAAAAATAAATGTTCAAATTTTAACTACAGATCAGTAAAAATAAAAGTTATATTCAGTTATTTGAAATAATTTCAGTTTTTGGTTTTTTTTCGTTTATCATATATTTTTCTACAAAATGTATACACACATTCGATATGTGTAAAATTTTTCAATTTATTGTACACATTTTGAATTGAAATAATTTTGACACGAATTTTTGGAATATTTTTTTTTAAAAAATAATTTAAATTAAATTATATTGAACAAATTTGTAAAAAAGTTGAAAAAAATATTTATTTGAAATGCATGTTACTTTATTTTTAACTCAACTGAAAACTTTTTAATTAAACTGCAAACAGTAAAATAATATTCTGAGTGTACTGGGAATTGTATTGTTAAGACAAGCTACTTAACTAATAATAAAAAGCATCAAGCTGGTGAAATAATTACAAATAAATTTATCAAAACTTAGATATGAGTAAACTTTCCCATTTTTTATTGAAATATAAGGAGTTTTTTTAATGACGATTTCTCACTCTCAAAATGACGATTTTGACGATTTGTTTCACAAAAATTGAGTTTTTTTCAACAAACTTTCTTTTTTCTCGGACTTTAACTTTGACGAAGGTAAAAATAAAAAAGAAGTGATTATAGCACCTTTAATTTGAATTCGTATTATGAATGCTTAAGTAATGGTCATAATTGAAATCGTGAGAAAATTTTATATATTTGCGTAGGTTAATTTGCTATTCTAGACCCCCAGGGGGTCTAAAATAAATCTGGTGGGAGCTACATTTTATGGATCTTAAAATAAAATGAATTTCTGAAATCGTGAGAGTACCCACACTTCTATATAACTAGGCGTAATGGCTTTTGGGGAATGGGGGTCTCATTCCCCTTAACCGATAATAGAAAAAATATACTTTCTTAATTCTTGATAGGGGTCACATACTTTTGGCTTTGTTTTGAGGGGTGCCCAAAATTGTAAACTACATGTGAAGTTTTTAGTTATTAATTGCACAGTTTTATGTAACTGCTGAATTTTAGGATTTTTTTTAAATAATAATTGTTATTTTTTTTTAGTTGTATTGCTTTTTTTCCTCGATGTATTTTTTTGTCGATTTCATATCTGGTAACCCTACCTTTGTACCAAAATTTTTATTGCGTTCCTCGTTTCTTTTACCATTTATGCTCCTCTCCGTAAAATTGTCCAAAAATACGCTCTATACAGATGTCAACCTGTGTTAAGTACCCACATACGGAGTTTTCAAAAATCCGTTCTACACAAATGTCTACTCGTGATTGAGCAAATTGGTGAGACTATCCCCTTTTTGTCCATCCTCGTTGGAATTTCGAAAAAATCCTTTCATTACAGAAGACTTACATACCAAATTTTAAGTTCCTAGCTTCGGCGGTTTAGCAAGGCCACCAAGGGGGAGACTTCTTCAATCGTTTAACCCTACTTCGCGTGATAAGGAACCCACATACCAAATTTTAGTGGTTTGGTCATGCCGCTAAGGGGGAGAGATTTTCCCCTTATTAGTCCCTCTTTTAACACGTTTCTGGACAACATTCCAAAAAGTACCATATCAGGGAGTTGGGTCATATCAGAAGGATGAAAATTTCAGCTTTCTTTTCCAAGGTGTATGGTCAGGCCGCCAATGCGGACACTTTTCGGCGTATTCCCGTCCGCTTAGAAAATTTCCGAAAAATCCGTCTTAGCGGACGTCTCCGCTAGAGGATGGACATCCATGTCAAATTTTAAGATTTTGAAAAATCAGTGATTATTTAATTAAAGTTTTACATATTTTTCTATTATTTTTCCCACAACCAATACTTTCCATTTATGTACCGTTTACAGTACCGCATTAACGAAATCCATCTCCGTTTACGTAGCGTTTTCTAGATCCGTATACGGTCCAGAAAACGGATTTTGGAACATGAAACCTAATTCGAATCCATTGGGAGTCCATTCACGGACCATTAGGTCTTGTATGAAACGGAGTCCATTTTAATGATTTCGCACTCGGTCCATATCCATAACTTTTTTTAAACAAAAACGGTAATATATTGACCCTATTTTATATATTTTAAGAAGAATCAGTTTTTTTTTCTAAATATATTTTTATTAAAAATATATTAAAGAATACAATAAACAAAACACATAAATATACTTAATTTTTTAACAATTGTCCCATTTTGCTTCGACATCATATGCACATATGTTGATTCATATCAACATATTTTGCGTAACCGCGGCATTAATATTAAACCATAAAACAATCTCTAATGCCCCATAAAATAAATAAATATGCGGGAAAAACGAAAAAAAAAAATTAGTACTTATATTAGTAGTAAGAGAGTTGTTTGATTTTATCCGGACCTTGCTGATAAGCATAAATGGGTAAAACTTTTTTATATTTAAATTGTTTTATTTTGACAATAAAATAAACAAACTCAATAAGCAACTGAAGAAATGGATGCACGCATAAAACGAATTGAAACCTTATTGATTTCGAAAATCTGACTAAAAATACGTTAATGTTCCGTTTACGTACAGGCTTTGACGGATAGACTTTTTTGTACCGTTTCCGTGCCATGAAAGCCGAATTCATGATTTCGCACTAGTCCGAGAATCCGTAAAAATGTTTCTTGGGTTAATATTTTTCGATTACGTTTTAGTCTTTGACATATGGCATTCCGATGTACATACAAAAGGAACAAAGGAAATAATAAAGACTAATAAAAGACGGATACAACTCTGTATTTCATTAACCATATAGAGCAATTCCATATGAAAACGACCAAAATTGGCAAATTTTTGGACGACCCCTCTCCGATTTTAAAATAAATAGTCTCAATCGATTGCCCAGCAAAAAATAATGTACCTACATATTTTTTTTTTTTTTTATAGTGATAGGGCCCGACTCCTTGTTTGGACAGGAGAAGAGCATTTAAGAGACCACCTTTTTCTCATTGTTTTTATATTTTTTATAATTGAATTATTTTTAATTATTTAACAAGAAAAATTAGGAAAATTTTATTTTTCAATTAAAGCCTGCTTCAATACCTTTCCAACGAGCTATCACTCGTTGCGATCGCTTTAGTAGTTTTTTTCAACTTTCAATGAAGTCCCTTATGAAGAATTCTTCAATTTACAGTTTTTTTTTTGCTGTTTTTATTTTACTAATATTTAGCAAAAAGATTCTGCTAAATTGATTGTTATTTCCTGCAATGTAATTTTTAACTAATGTTAAGTAACTTTTTTTTGCTATTTTTACAGTGTGTATATAAAATAATGTATTATTATCTACAAATGTTTTTACTCGGGTAAATATTTCAGGACATTTTTAATGGTTTCTTTAATTTTAATACAATTTTTTTTTATCGGAATGTGAAACTATTTTTAGCACACTTGAATCTTATCAGGATAAAACTAAAAAAGCAAATTTTTTTTTGTCCGTCGGCTAGTGCTATTAATGACATATTGTAGCAAATGATATTTTTATAAAAGCAAAAAACATTTATTTATATATCAAAGGGTGTAATTTTTGTAAAATTTACATTAAAAAAAAAAAACAAATAACATTTTATAAAAAGTATTACGTGTGTATTAAATATTTCTTTATTTATTTAATAAAAAAAACTTTCATAGAATATTGACACCCGGTACGTATGAACGATATTTAATTTATAACATATATAAAGTATACGTATTGTAAATAAATATTATTACAACTTTTCAATATATTTGCAATCAAATATCAGAAATAGCGAATACTTTGGATATTACTTGAATTTGATTATTTGGTTTATTATGATAGTCGAGTTTCCTTCAGCGACATTGCACTGTGGGCCAACATACTTGGATTGTGGCCAAAAGTAGAATATGGTAGATAAGGGTCTCAAAAGTATCCTATAGGTGGTGAAGAGAGTTACTGAGCATGTGGGCCATAATTCTAAAAGTTTGAATATATTGAATTCTAATGAATTGTGTTTATATCGAATTCTAATCAATTGTGTTTCGCTAATTTCCAATCTGGAACCAAAAACTATAAATTCAACATGGCAGAGCAAATAAGGCAATTTTTTTTTTTATAATTTTTTTGTTTGAATTTGATTGAATATAAAAATTCAAAATGGCGCATCCAGCATGTGGGCCATAATTCTAAATGTTTGAATATATGAAATTCTAATCAATTGTGTTTAACTGACTAGGGGTCGCTAATGTCGAATCTGGAACAAAAAATTAGAAATTCAACATTAGGGTGGGGCGTTTTGAACATCCTAATGGGCGCTTCGCGTTTCTGATTCTTGGGATTGTACTGAGTAAAAACGTCCACTAGACCATACGTCTATGGTGAAAATCGAGCTTCCAGATTTTGACTTTTTAGCCGTATTTTGTGAAAGTAACAATGTGTGGGATGAACATATCTCAGGAAGTAGGAGGATAAGATTATGGTATCAATCTATTCTTTGGAAGATTCTCTAGCAGATTAATGCATCAATCATATTTGTGGGTGGGGTTTAAGGGGTTAATTTTTAATTTCAAAATAGGGTTTTTTTTTGCCGTATTTTATCTATCTATCTTATCCAAGATTATGGTATCAATCTCTTCTTTGGAAGATTCTCTAGCAGATTAATGCATCATTCATATTTGTGGGTGGGGTTTAAGGGGTTAATTTTTAATTTCAAAATAGGGCTTTTTTTTGCCGTATTTTGTGAAAGTAACAATGTGTATGATGAACATATCGCAGGAAGTAGGAGGAGCTTTTCCAAGATAATGGTATCAATCTCTTCTTTGGAAGATTCTCTAGCAGATTAATGCATCAATCATATTTGTTTGAGGGGTTTAAGGGGTTAATTTTTAATTTCAAAATAAGGCTTTTTTGCCGTAAAGTCAAAATGTGGAAGCACGATTTTCACCGTAGACGTATGGTCTAGTGGACTTTTTTGCTCAGTACAATCCCAAGAATCAGAAACGCAAAGCGCCCATTACGATTTTTTTCCTTCCATACTAATCGCCCCACCCTATTCAACATGGCAGACCCAATATGGTAATTTATTTATGTTTATAATTTTTTTGTTTGAATTTGATTGAAATTTACACTTGCGGGTATTTTACAATTACTTAGCACGAGTCTGATATAAAAGATTCATAGTTCAAAATAGCGCATCCTAAATACCGACTAGTCAGTTTAGAACATTAATATTTTGGATCTCATTTAATTGTCTATGAATCAAAATTTTTAAATTTAAAATAGCGGATCCAATACGGCAGAAAACATATTTTCGTAATATATGTTGGATTATTTAATTTGAATAATTTTAGCACTACAGGAATTTTAAATAAAAACAATTTTAAATATTGACACAAGTCAATAATAAATTCAAAATAGCGGCCATAAAATTCTAAACAAAATTATATTAGATTTTAATAAATTGATAATTAAAGGTCGAGTGCGAGGTATTTCATTATTTAATCTTGTTTTTTTAATCGATTCAAGGAGCTATTAATTATTTGCATTTTTTCCTTGTCGATTAATGTTGAGATAAAATACTTTGTTTCTAAATACTTTGTAATTTATATTTTTGTTTAGAAATAAGTATGTTTTGAAATTCATTTTTTCTAATTTTTTTTTTGTCAAATGTTTTCAATCAACAAATTTTCTTTTATAAATTATAAAAATATTTTGTGAACAACAACTCGCGGATATTTAATTACAATAATTAATACAATACAATTCAAAATTAACTGATTTTTTTAGTATTTTTTTTAATCTATATACATATGTATATAAAACTCATTTTGTCTTTGTTTGTTGGTTGTTCGCTATACACATTTTATTTTTTAATGGATTTTTGTGAAAATTGGTACACTTGATTCTATTACTCCAAGAAAGGTCGCCATATACTTTTTTACAGAACTTTTTTACAAAAATATAATACGTTACTTAATAATAAAATTTTAGTTTTCCAACGGATTTCGCTCATACTTGATACATATGTTCTTTATACTTCAGCCGAGGTCACCATGTACCTTCCATTGACCACGCCTACTTTTACGCCCACTTTTTTAATATGGAAGTTCATTATTATTATTTAGATAAAACATTTTTTGCTCACCGGAACTTGTTTAAAACTGGCACCAATGATCCTCATACTTCAAGCAAGATCGGCATATACTTTTCATTAACCATGCCTGCTTTTACTTCCACTTTTTTTCTGCAAATTTTGTGTTTATGTCTTTGTTTTTAGGGGATTTCACTCGAATTTACTTCACATGATTCTCATATCCCAGGCAAAATAGGCACATACTTTCCATTGACCATGCCTACGTTAATTAGAAATTTTAATTTTCAACGGATTTCTCTAAAACTTTGTGTAAAACATCCCTTTTTTTAGTTATTTGTTTCTAATGTGAGCTGTACATTAGGGTGATAACTTTTTTGGACAACATTCTCCCCAGGGGTTTTCTAATGGCAAATATTGTATTAATGATAAAAAAACTATTTCACTTCAATTTGGTAAAAAAAAACCTTACGCACCGACAGGGATTTCTAAAATGCCTTTAATATATATTTTTTGTAAATTTTTTTTAATAACAATTTTTTCAAATATTGTTTATACATATGTAAGTAAGCAAACTTGGAAGAAAACTATTCCATTGACTCGAAAACGGACTTTACTATTGAAATCAGCATGCCTTAAGTATATAGATGTGATGGTCAGACGTTGAGGCATCAAAAAAAGTTTTTTTTTTTAACTTTGTTTGATTCAAAACTTTAACGCGTTTGGTGCGTAACCTTTTTAACGATAGCGAAAAACTAAAAACGCAGTTCTTAATATTTGTCCATGCCCAACACGATTTTGTCTGGGGAGATTTGATATTTGCAAAAAATGCAAAAAGTTATTACCCTACTGTACATATTGTTTGCTAAACAAATTTTGATTTTCAACTGCTTTTAAATTGGTAAATGCATGGTCTACTACGGATTTTCGCAATATAAATTGTTAATCAACAACAGATGTCTCTTAATTTTGACAATTTATAAAATTTATAAAGTCCAGTTTGGATGTTGCTAAACAAATTTTTATTTTTCACCAGATTCCGCTCAAATATTAGAAGGATCGAAGATAGCCTTATATTTTGTTATGCTTTAAGAATTTTCACAATATCACACAGAAAAAATAAATTCATTGTGACAACCGAATTTCTTGCCAACTGAATGATTTGGTAGCAACAATCGAATTCCTTGGTTGTCTTTATCAAATGTATTTCTTGGTTAAATCAATTTCATACTCCAACTGAAATTTTGTTGTATTAACCGAAACGAAAATATGGCTGGCTGCAACCATGAGGTTAGCGAAAAATACGGTAGTCGCAATGAATCTGTTTTCTGTGTGTATAAAAACAGGGAAAACTGCAATGCGTTAGGTGTCCGCGGTCTAGGCGAGTCGGTTTTAATAAGTATAAGGAATCAGAGAAAAGATCAGTATCTTTTTTAAGTCTTAACCCATTTTTACCGTTTTGGGAACACATGCAGGACGTTTTTAACAAAACTTGTTGTGATCAACAGTAAACATATGTGTCTTATATGATGTGGCTTATATGTGGCAATACCTATATATTGTAGCCTAATAGTCTCAGAGCCTAACATGGTAAACCCAAAGTCAAATTTTTCTTTTTTTGTTTTTTATGATTATTTTTGCTTTTTTAATGTTAAAAATTCAGTTTTTAGTTTCTACAAAAATGGTTACTATTATTTAAAATTTTATTTTTAGTCATAGGCCCGAGTCTCCACGATGTTTCATCAAAAAATCTTTAGCGGTTATGTTCGGTCGTTAAAGGGTTAAGGTATGGAACAAAAAATTGTAATGGAGCAATACAAGGTACACACAGCTAGTGTCAAATAAAATATTAAATGTTTAAATGTTTAATAATTGCTTTCGATTTTTAACAACATTTAAAGTAAGAAGATAATTTTTTAAATTACTTAGTTTTTTATTTATATAGTTCTATTAATCGTATATAATGGTTCGAATTATTTGTCATTCGTAATTTGAAAATTTTATATTACTCTGACAAGTATTTAAGCAAAATTGTTTTATCAACAGAATATCGATTAATAGTAGAATTGGCATTATAGTTCAGTTGTGTGAGCGATCTTACTAGTTCAATTGATGTCAATGATCTAGGTCGCTACTCTAGTTCAATCGAATTTTTACAATTTTGTTCAATCGTACATATGGCTATTTTTTAATTCGTTGTTTATAATTGTCAAGAAAACTATTTACATTTTAACATTCTAATTGATAATGATTGAAAATATCAAAATAGTTTAAAATTTTAATAAATAAAATAAAAAAAAATTACTTTTATTCAAATTAAAAAATAAAGAATAAATAAAAAATTACATATAATTAACCACTGAATTTTACTTGGATGGAACGAAACTACTGCAGTCTGGTATATCCTTGGCGTCCGTTATTTTTCAATAAAAACTAGAGTTGTCAAATATTCGACCTATTTGAAAAACCGATTTTCGATTAGTTACAAAACTGCAGTTTTGGTACAGATTTTAAAAAATTAACAAAAATCCAAATGTTAACATTTAAAGCAGATCTTCTTTCCAAAGAACCTTTCTGGTTCTTTAGTTAATTAAAAAAAGACAAATTAAGTACAGCGGGTGAAAAGTAGTACAGTGTCTTGCGATTCATTGAGGGATATAAATCGAACTTATTTAAATTAACAGTAAATCTATAAACCTATGTTGAACGAATTTAAAGTATGACATGTGAAAATCCATTAATATACACTTTTCAATTCGGTTGGAACTTTATTTCTCTGTGTGTATTTTGTAAAGTAGAAAAAATAAGTAACAACAAAATATTTTTAGCTACCCAATATAATATTTAGGGGTTAAAACGTGGGGTAAAATGTGACCGCAATGTTTTTTTATGCGTTTTATTCATGGTAGTTCCAAAAAAAATATAGGCAAATTGTGTATCAAATAAGAGGTGTTTTGAAGATTTATGCAGTGGAAAAAATATGTTGAAAAAGTTGCGAAATATAGCAATAGCAAATAATTCTTACTTTTACCCCACCTATCACATACCCCAATTACATGAATTTACAGATCTCATTGTAAGTACTACATGTCAATATATATATATAACACCCCAAAAAAATACTAATGTCAAAAAAATATATTGTCGCATATTAGAATCTAAAGAGGAAACCGCGATTATTATAAAATAAATAAAATAAATGCGAAAAATGCACTAAGTTTCGCTGATTTTTAAAAAGTTCATAAATATTTGCTTTAAAAATGTTTAAATGCCTTTTTGACTCAAGGGTTCAGTTTATTAAGAAACTCAGTTCACGCAATACGTTAGCCAATTACAAATATTATTGTGAATTGTAGACGCGAAAAATATACATAGGTCATATTTTAATATAAGAGGATTTGATTCCGTAAGTACTAACCATCCAAGTAACAGAGCTCGTGGTGGTTCATGTATCTTAGTCAAAAATACAATTAAGTATGAAGTATGCCCTCCAGTTCAAAAACCATATCTACAGGCCACAAATATTAAGGTTAAAAGCAATGAAGGGGACTGTTTGCTATCTGCTATATACTTCCCTCCACGCCATAGTATTACGGCTTCACAATATGAAGAATTTTTTAAATCGCTAGGCCATAAATTTTTTGTTGGTGGTGACTTTAATGCGAAGCATCCATGGTGGGGCTCGAGATTAACAAACCCAAAAGGTAGCCAACTTTATAAGTGTATTACAAACAATAAATACTCAATTCTATCTACCGGTACACCAACCTACTGGCCATCCGATCCCCGTAAAATTCCTGATGTTTTGGACTTTGCTGTTTATTCTGGCATTTCAAATCAGCTTTTAGAAATACATGACTGTAATGAACTAGATTCTGACCACTCGCCACTCTTAATAAATTACAAAATTGGTTGTAACCATAAAACACAAAGTCAAAACATATTAACTACACAATCAAATATTAAATTATTTCAACACTGGCTCGATCAAAAATTAAATTTAAATTTAAGCTTAAAAAACGGTGATGAAGTTGATGAAGCGGTAGAGAATTTTACCCAACTCATTCATGAAGCGGGCTACTATTCAACACCTATAAATAGTAAAGTTCACACAAACCAATTTAAAATATCGACAGAAATCAGAGAACTTATCCGGGAAAAAAGAAGGCTGAGAAGAGTGTGGCAACAAAACAGAAACCCGACTAATAAAAGATTATTTAATAATGCTTGCAAGCACCTAAAAAAGGTTCTTGATGACCAAAAAAATAAATCAACCGCAGAGTTCATTAATGAAATTAATAACTCCAAATATGATGATCATCTTTTGTGGAAAGCAACCAAGTACATTAAAAGACCAACTAAACGCAATATTCTTGTAAAAAATTCAGATGGTTCTTGGTGTCGATCAGATAAAGACATATCGGAAGCTTTTGCTAATCATTTAGAGGAAATATTTCAGCCATTCCACATGAATACCCTTGCTGATCAGAATGAAATACAAAACTTTTTGATCTCGCCATGTCAAATGGACTTGCCAATTCGGCACATTTCGCCTAATGAAGTACAAAATGAAATAAAAAAAATAAACAAAAAGAAGTCTCCTGGGTATGATTTGGTCAATGGATATGTAGCCAAAAATCTGAGTTGGAAATGCATTATTTTCCTAGCTCTAATCTATAATTCTATACTTAGACTTAATCACTTCCCGTCCCAATGGAAGTGTGCCGAGATCATAATGATTTCAAAGCCAAATAAACCGAATAATATTTTGTCTTCGTACAGACCAATAAGTTTACTGGCAACATTTTCCAAAGTATTTGAAAAAATATTTCTAAAAAGGCTGCAACCAGTGCTGGAAAAAGGAAATATAATTCCGGAACACCAGTTCGGCTTTAGACATAAACATGGAACTCCAGAGCAGTGTCACCGAGTTGTTAATGTGATATCTGATTCACTTGAGAAAAAACAGTACTGCTCAGCTGTTTTTCTTGACGTGCAGCAGGCCTTTGATAGGGTGTGGCATCAAGGTCTACTCTACAAAATTAAGAAAATGTTACCTGCGCCATATTTCCTATTTTTCCAAAGCTATTTATCAAATAGATCATTTTATGTAAAAATTAAAGACGAGAGATCGAATATACTTCCAATTAATGCCGGTATTCCACAAGGTAGCGTACTCGGCCCAATTTTATACACAATATTTACAGCCGATATGCCAACAACTCCAGATGTTACAGTAGCCACCTACGCAGATGATACTACTATTATCGCAACAAGTCCTTGTAAAGCGGAAGCCTCTCTTCTCGTGCAAAATGTACTCAACCTACTTCAAAATTGGTTCCTTAAATGGAATATAAAAGTAAATTCCGAAAAGTCAAATCATGCTACATTCACATTACGTAGGGGAAACTGCCCTGATGTAAGCATTAATCAACAGATTATCCCACAACGTGAAGTCGTCAAATACCTTGGTATGACAATCGATAGACGCCTTACCTGGAAACCACACATTAAGGCTAAACAAAATCAACTAAACATAAAAAACAAGAGACTTTATTGGCTCTTGGGACCAAAATCCCAGCTCAACCTAAACAACAAAATTAGAATATATAAAGCAATCCTAAAACCAGTTTGGACGTATGGGATACAACTCTGGGGTACTACAAGCAAATCAAACAGAAGTATACTAGAAAGATACCAATCAAAAACTCTGAGGTTAATCACAAATGCACCATGGTTTATAACAAATAAGCACATACTTCTTGATCTTGGCATTCCATCAGTTTCCCAAGAAATTCACAACTTTAGTGAAAGGTACTTGCAAAGACTAAGTGATCACTCCAATCCTTTGGCAATTTCTCTTCTTGATGACAGCAACGAAATTAGAAGATTAAAACGAACCCATATATTAGATTTACCATTTAGAAGCTAAACCCTAAACTGTAAATATGTAACATAAAAAAAAAAAAAAAAAAAATCTCATTTTCTTTTTTTGTACAAACATACTTCTTATTTATGAATTATACACATAAGTAGTTAAAAATTCTTTGTATTATAAGTATTTTATATAAAACTATAATTTTTTTTTGTAAAAAGTTGTGAAGTTTATTGGAACTTTGCATCACATGTCAATTGCTATTAAATTAAGAAATTTGCTTATTGTTTTGTTTTTAGACAGATTGCAAATAAAGATATATTATAAAAAAAAAAAAAAAAAAAAAAAAAAAAAATTTCTATTTAAGTTTGTAATTATCGTAGCCCTTGATTATTAGGTTGACTTCAACTTGGTATACCTTAACACCAACTTTACTTAACATTTGCTATGTACACTAAAAAAAAAGTTAGTAAGGTCAGCAAAAAAATTAGCTGAGTCAGCAAAATTTAGTCAGGAGGGTGCTTTCAAAAAATTGCTAACGTCAGCAAAAATTAGGGCAAAATTTCAGTTTATGGGGGACACCCCTGAAAAAAAAAAAAAAATGCCACGCCCCCTTAAATGACCCCAGGAGTGCGAAAATCATAATGAATAAGGGGGCTCACGCCCCTTATGGGCGTGGCAGTCGAAAAAACGACAATATGGGTATCAAATGAAAGCTAATGTCTTCACGATTCCAAAAATAGCCGTAGTTGCCAGATCGGGCGATTTTTGTAGCCGATATGGCCATTTTGGCAAAATTTGGGGTGGGGGGAAATTTTTTTTTTTCCTTTTTTTTTTGCTTATATTTTGTTAAAATCAAACAAAAATGAGCATTTTGTGCGAAAAGATTACTATTGTTAGCGTTACCCAGGATAAATGAGGATAAGTAGAAAATTAAGAAACGAGGAAAACTCTTGAAAGCTTCTGATTGGTTAATGAAAATTTGTTATACTGGCTTCGCTTAGTAAAGTTTTTCTGCGTGACCGGCCTACGGCCGGGCTTAGGGGTTTTTAACTCCAGTATGTCTTAATTCTAGACGGCGGGGATCTCGAGTGCTCGGCCTCTGGCCGAGCTAAAAAGAAATAAACAAAAAAAAGTCCTTCCCCCATTTTATAAAAATTAACATATCTTCCTCAAATTCTGGACGATCTGGCAACTACGGGTATTTTTGGAATCGTGAAGACATTTCCTTTCATTTGATACCAATATTGCCTAAGTAGGTGGCATGGGTCGTTTTCACCCCCGCCCCTATTTAACAAAAATGGCCGTATCGGCTGCAAAAAAAAATCGTGAAGACATTAGCTTTCATTTGATACCCCTATTGTCTACGTAGGTGGGCCGGGTCGTTTTTTCGACTGCCACGCCCATAGGGGCGTGAGCCCCCTTATTCATTATGATTTTTGTACTCCTGGGAACATTCTGAAGGGGATGGCATATTCAGATTTTTTCTCTAGGGGTGTCCCCCATAAACTGAAATTCAGCCAAAATTAGTACATTCAGCTAACAATTAGTTGATTAAAAATTAAAAACGATTGCTAAAAGTTAATAAAATTTTGCTGAATATTAGTAGACTGAATAAAACTCAAAAGTTTTTTTTTTGGAAAATTATGCTTTAGTTAATTTATTTATTTTCTGAAAATCTTAAAACTTTTTTTGTTATTCTTTAAAAAATAATTAACAATATGTTACAAAATATTAAAATGTTCATACTCCCATGAATTAATTTAATATCTAAAAATATATAGAAATAATTATATATAACATAAACAAAATTATCTTTCAACTTTCAACAAAATTATCTTTCAACAAATCAATGGTTGCTTAAATGAAGGCGTCTTTCTAGAAACGAAACAAAAATTAATAATAAAATGTGAAATATACAAACCATTTTTGTAATAAGAAAAAGGAAATATACAAAATTACCTAAGATGTGTGTCCTTGTCTTTCGCTTAAGTTTGTCTACCTGAACGTATATTTGTTTACAATTTGACCATACTAACTACATTAATGATCAGCATAAGCATGAAGTTTACAAATTCACATTTAATCTTAATCTTAATTAAATTTAAATATTTTATTTTGTCTTTAATTTCATTAATAGACAATTACTTTCACAAGCCGTGACGACACAAAATTTAAGTTTTCTTAATACGAAGTTTATATGTGTATGATACACATTGTTGGCGCCTTTTTGTTTTATTATGTATGAAAAACAGATACAAAAATCTTACATGATGGATTTTTTTATATGTCTTACAAAAATTGAACTTTTTATTTATTTATTTATTCAAGTTCTGTAATATAAAGCCATCCAGGCCAAAAATATAGTATTATTTTCCTAGTCTCTACTACATCTTGACATGCCTCGACATCTACGTCATTAAGCGTGTATCTTTAAACCTGGTTGTCATCCACACTATTAATTTGCTTATACACAATTTGTTTTTAGCAAATTAAATTAGTTAAACATTAGTAAAATATTACTAAAAGATTAGATAAGAACACTTAAGTTCTGAGTAAGTATAACTAAAGTCTTAGCTGAAACACACAATTTCAGAAATAAAGTTTGCTGAAAAATAGTATACTTGATTTACACGACTTATTACTAACTTTTCTACTAACTTATTTTTTTTTGAGTGTAGTTAGATAAAAAACACCCATACGCTCTGTATTTTATACCATCACGAAAAATACACTTTTTAAAATATAAATTACTTGCAGTGGTATATTTTAAATTTATTTACTTATTAAATTTTTAATTTAATCTTAACCATAAATTGCAAGTGCATTCATACAAATACATACCAGAAGCGATAGCTTTTATGCAACCCCTCTAAGATGATGCAGTTGTTGTTCTATTGCTTTTTTAATTCTAACACCAAATGGTACTTAAAAGTTAAGCGCATTTTGTGTGTGTTTTTTTCTCTCTTTTTTTTCATAATAAAAACACTTCACGTCTCAGCGCTGTTAATATGTTAAATAAAAATATTATAAATAATGCAGCAACAACGATGAACAAAATTGAGCAAAACAAAACACATTAAATTGAAAAAAAGTGAAAACAATTCTATCACTTTAAGCGCTTTCTAGTAACACACTGTACATTATTTAGTTTTTTAAGTTTGTAACGCCCACAGGATTTTTTTCATCTATGTAAGCACGTGTATTAGGGTGAACAATATCTTTTAAAGTTTTTTAACCAGGCAAAAGAAATACACATAGTACATATATTTGCAACAAAATAATAAAATCTAAAAAATCAAGTAAATTAAAATATGTCATAATTTGATATGGCATCACTTACAACATATGGGAAAACAGTGGACATTAGAGTGAGGTAAGTTTCTAAAAATAGAACTGTTGTGTTGTTGGAGTTGTACTTCTGAGATTATGTATGCAAGAACAAAAAAAACACCGTGTATTGAATAAAACTAGTTTTAATCACAACAAAACTCGACCTGACGATAGCTCAGAGGGCTAAAGCGCTCTGTCTAACGTGTAGTGCGAGTGCATGTGGCATTAGAAATCAATTTATCTATTCCACGGTCAGTGATTGCACAGAAAATTTCATATAGACGCAATCGAACAAATAAAAACATAACAAATATTACATTATTCAAAAATTCAAAAACAGGGTCTCTGGACGAAGGTTCAATACCAGAAACTGCGCAGTCTGATTCAGAAAAAAATTGAAAATTTGCAATGTAGTTATGATTTTTAGAAAATACAATCATTCTTCTCTACCACGCCTTTCACTATTGAAAACTTTATGTTTTTAACAATTGGACGCCTCGGTAGAATAAGGGTATATAATCCATTTTCACAAGTTATAGGAGAAGAAAGAAGTTTGGAAAGCTCTCATAAAATTACCATTTTTATTGTTTTTGATTACACTGCGCTACAAAATTGAACCCTAAAATCGAAAACAAGAGTACCGAAAATTGATCCTAAATATTTCGGCCACGCTAATATTAATGGCGTACCCAGTTTTTCGCTTATGGTCCAGATTTTTCGCAAATTTGAATTAAAGTATTGCATGTTTTAACGCAGTTTTTTATACATAACATTTAGAAAATTAAATATTTTATCTTAAATACTTAAAAGGCCTTCATTAACATTTGTTTATCAAATTTGGTTAATAAATGACCAGCCTTAACAAGTAAATCCGAGTTTTTTCTCAGTTTTTACTATAATTTACAGTTTTTGTACATAATCTGACCCAAAACAAGTCTAATTGTATCAGTGCAGTAAATTTCATTCAAATATTGCACATGCAATTGCTTGAATTTTGCATTTAGATGCACATGCTAGTGTTTGAATTTTGCATTTAGATGGGAATTGCCCTAATTTGTCCATATTTTTGATTGAATTTTAAATATTTGAATTAGGAATTAGTGAAACTATTTTAATTACTCATCTCCAATCTATAAAAAACAATTCAATGTTATTTTCAATTTATAACGAGCTTTCAACCTCCGTATATTTACAAAAATAAAGCAAATCAAACATATTAGCTAGGTTGATACTAGTATTTCGATCTGGCTAAAGATCTCATCAGAACCCGAAGTTTTAGAAAAGCTAGAGCCTATATAATAGGCAGAACTTTAACAAAAAACCTATTAATAATCAATTTTGCTCCATTCTTGTCTTCTTAGTAATCAACTACGTGGTTAGGTCTTTTCCTAACAAGCATCATGACGTTACTAAACTTTGAAGACCAAAAATGTTCTATTTATATAAAAAAATTTTAGTGTGTACTCTGTTCAATGTTTCAATTAGTAAGTTTTGCAAACCGCACTTTCACTTTTATAAAATTCGCGATCAAAAACGCATGCAAAATTTCTTAACACCCTTATTCGCCAGGCATTAAATTAGTATACATTTTATCTTTTGGACACTCATAGGAATAAACCTGTAAAAATAGCAGAAAAAGCTACTAAAAATTAGTTAAAAATTATCTTGCAGATAAAACTGCTAAATTTAGCTGATTTTTGTTCTAAATATAAATAAAATAAGAACAGCAAAAATAAATCTGTTAACTTTACAAAATTTTAGTTATATCCCATGTGAACTTTAGTTAATTCAACATAGCATTTTACTCTGTAAAATTAGCAAAAACTTTTACTAAATATTGTAGACTCAAAATAGCAAAATATAACAGTAATATTAACAAAAAAATTTGCTATATTTACCTCAAATCCATATAACTGTTTATTTTGCTAAAATCAACAGAAATGTTTGCTAAAAAATTGTAGATTGCTGATTTCATAAGGGCAGGCTTTAATTCGCATTAAGGGTGGACATGACATTGGCCGTTTTTTGAAATCGACTTTTTTATAATTTTGTATTTATTCTTAAGATTTTTAAGAAAAAAAATTTCATGGAAAAATTCCAACGGGTTCAAAAGTTACAGCCGGATTAGTGAGAGCGCATTTTTAATTTTCGCGCTACCTACGTACGGCAGCTGGTATATACTTGTTTTACTTGGTACCTGACTTTTAGTGGTTGTTATTTCGTACCTAGTTCAAGCATGGTATTTTTTGTGTTTTTGAATTTCTTGAAAAAAAAGGCATCTTTATACCTCATATAGTGGAATTTTTATTTTATATGCTCAGTTATTTGGCATCTTTTGCAGCGTGAAGTCGTGTTTTTTTTTTTCTTTGTTCACAAACTTTCAACCGCGTTTATCTCGAAACCATGTTTTTCGTACTGGTTGCGGCAATAGCGGGTTCATTTTTGACGAAAGATTTTTTTTTTGTATTTTTTTAAACTTGATTCGCTATCGTATGACACGAGCTTTTTTCGGTTTTTATGAATTTTTAAGGTCAATATTTTTTTTCGAAAAAACTCACTTTAAATTTGGAACATCACCAAAAATTGATAACCAATTTTGTTAAGATTTAAAAAAGTAATTTTTTTGCAGATCGGACAATTTTTGCGACTTCCCAGCGCTGCAACCACAAGGCCCCGTTTTTTCTCTGCCGCCAGTGAAAAATATATTTTTTTGAATTTTTTTTCTTGTAATTTGTTCAATTCTCTACAATAATAAAAAAAAAATTTTGTTTTTGACTGAGTTATGAATTTTTAAAAAAAGATCTGTTTTCTCTGCAGCGAATGTAATGTACCCCCTTAGAAAAAAATACTAAAACAAACTTTAAAAATTTAACAGTTTTTAATGATTTTTTTTTGTCTACAGATATTTAGTAAATGTTTTTGCTGATTTAAGCAGATTATTTTGTTACTTTCAATTCACTGAAATTTAGCTCATATATAACTAAATATTTGTTAATTTAACACATTTATTTTTGCTATTCTTATATTACTAATAAATATTAAAAAAAATATGCTAATCTGATAAATTTTTTTTCTCATTTGCAGTTTTTATATTTACACCATTTACCCAATTTTTCGTTAAAGTTTGCTTTATTTTTTTTAAAGGAATCCAAAAAACCAATTTTTTTTAAATATAAATCTACACAAAATTATCTTTCATTTGAGTATAATCATATCGTTGTTTGTTCCAGGATATCTTACCGCTATTGCAAGGAAGTTAAAAATTGTGCATTAAAAAAAAATCTAAATTTTTGCACTACGCGTAAACTTATATACCACTGAATTTAGTTTTGTATTCAAATTGCAAATCTATTGAAAATATCCTGAAATATTTAGAAGAGAAAATTAAAAAAAAAAAAAAAAAATTTGGTATGTGGTAGATATAAAACCGCAATATTTTAAAAACTACAAGACGATAAAAAAAATGTTTGTCAGATAGGCTAGTTGGTAGCGTGCTGGCTTATCAGTGCGGGAGTCGTGGGTTCGATTCCCACCAGAGACACTGGTCTTTTTTCGCTACAACGCGCCGAAGGCCATAGTAGCTAGTGCTCGGTTAGGGTAATAATATATAATTTGCAATTATATGATTATTAATTAATAAAATAAAAAAATAAAATAAAAATTAAAACGGAGCTATCTACTTTAATACAAATGTTCAGGAGAGTGAAAAAACTGTTTAATTTACACAAATTCAAAATATTTGTAAATCGACTTTCAACAATATTAATTAAAAACTGCTACTGAATACTACATTTCTTAACAATTCGTAATATTAGCGTTGTTACAGTAGATAGCTACGTATGTTTATTCGAAATTAATCAACATGAGTAGATAGACCATTTTTTTTACTGGTGTAGATTTAAATAAACAGGGTCAGTTATTTTTAAATTTTTAAACAAGACAAGCAGACACGGTAGTAGCAATCGAATTTGTAGCAATCATTTGATTAAAACAACATAAATTCTGCCACGGCAAAAAAAAAACGTCAATCGCCTGAAGTTGTTTTCTGGGTGATTATACCAAATGTCGGAGAACTGATTCAAGCACAATATATTGATATTTGTGGAGAATTTTTTCATAAAATGCTCTCCTTTTTAAAATTTAGATTTTTATTTTTTCCAGCTAATATAAAAGTTATTTTTTGATTTTTATTTTTTCTAGCAAAAGTAAAAGTTATTTTTTCACTTTTATTTTTTGAGTAAAAATGAAAATTGTTTTTTGACTTATATTTTGTAGCAAAAATAAAATATATTTTTTGAGGTTTATTTTTTTGTGTAAAAATACCAGTTATTTTTGGACTTTTATTTTTTGAGCAAAAATAAAAGTGATTTTTTTTCAAAAATGCATTAAAAAACAGTTTTTTTTATTTTTGAAAACCTCATAACAAATGCATCAAAATGTGAGGAATCCTGATAAAAATAACAGTCTTGGGAATTTTTACTTGCCCTAAATATATTAACAAGAAGAGAAAAAATTTGAAAACAAAAATCGAAAAATTTTATTTTTATTTTTTTATTTTATTTATTAAAATAATATCATTACAAATTATATCCTATTATCCTAACCGAGTACTAGCTTCTATGGCTTTCGACTCGTTGTAGCGAAAACAGAACAATGCCTCTGGTGGGAATCGAACCCACGACCCCCGCACTGATAAGCTACCACGCTACCAACTAGCTACCGGGGCGCAAAAAAATCAAAAAATAACTTTTATTTTTGCCTAATAAAAATTAAAAATGAAAAAAATTAATTTTATTTTTGCTCAAAAATATAAAAGTAAAAAATAACTTTTATTTTTGCTAGAAAAAACAAAATTAAAAAAAAAACTTTTATTTTTGCACAAAAAAGTAAAAGTCAAAAAATACCTTTTATATATGCTCGAAAAAATAAGTCACAAAATAATTTTATGCATCCGACTATTATGATAAAATGAATACAAATTACGGTCCCTGTAAATAAAGTTTTTTTACGTTAATAACGGAAGTTATGTGATGCTGAACATAATTTTCGAAAGGATATTATACAGATATGACCCATGTTGTGCTTACGTAAATATTGAACCGGGAAAACGTAATTATTTTTAAGTCGAGTATGCTAAATTCGATCGATGGTTGCTATCCGTTTTTAAAAGTTAGCGCTTGTTTTATCGATATTCGCGATATAAAGTTCGATTATAAAGTGTTATAAAAACGATATTTTTTTGGGTTATTTTTTAATTTAAAACAACTTAACTCTATTGAATATTCAGAACATTACATTATATCAAAATTTTTTTTTCGCAAAAATAAATTTAAAATTTCAATTATCACGGAAACGATTGCTAACTTTAAAAAAGTGGCTTTGTGCAATAAATTCAGCGTACTCGACTTTAGTTTACTAACCGTGAGCCCGGCTGGTCAACATTTTTGACTAGCGCTAATAATTAGGATTTATGTAAATTATGTTAAAATAATTATTATTTTCGTCCTTACATCGCGAATATCTCAGAATCGCCAGCAGCTGAAAGTTTTCTGAGATTCGTAACAAGCATATTATAAACATACGAACCAGAAACAGCAAAAACTACTTTTGTATCACAGTAATACATTTTTTTTACAGTTTTGTTAGTTTTTGTTTTTATATATATCGAGATTATTTTTATGTTATTTTTAATTTTTAATGAGCTTCCAACCTCAGTATATTTACAAAAATCAAGCAAATCAGACATATTAGCTACACTCAAAAAAAAAGTTTGTAAAGTAAGCAAAAAATTTTGCTGAGTCAGCAAAATTTTAGTCAGGAGGGTGCTAGCAAAAAAAATTGCTAATGTCAGCAAAATCTTTTGCTGAAAATCAGCGAGCTGATTTTTAGCAACAAAATTAGTAGATTCAACAAAAGTTTTGCTAACTTTTAGTAGATTAGAAATAAAAAAGCCTTGCTAAAAATTAATAAATTTTTTGCTGAATTTTAGTAGACTGAAAAAAACGCAAAAAAAATGTAAAAAAATTGTAATTTAGTTAATATATTTGCTGAAAATCACAAAACATATTTTTGTGATTCTTTTAAAAGTAATTTACAACAATTACGAAATATAAAAATTTTCATTTTCCAACATTGACGGCATGAATTAATTTAATATCTGAAAATATATAAAAATAAATATATATAACATAACAAAAAATGATACAAATGTTTTCCATGGTTGATTTTTTTATATGTCTTATTAGAGTTGTACTTTTTAGTATCATTTTCCTCTTCTCTACTACATCTTGACATGCCGCGATATCTGCTTCATTTTGCGTATATCTTTCAATCTGGTTGTCGTCCACACTATTAATGTGCTTGTCAGCACAATTTTTTTTAGCAAAATTAATTAGTAAAACATTAGTATATTAGTAAAGCACTAGTATAAAACAGTTAAGTGCTGAATAAGTATAACAAAAATTTTAGTTGAAAACACGATTTTAGCAAAAAAATTTGCTAAAAAATAGTATACCTGATTTTCAAGACGTTTTACTAACTTTTGTACTAACTTATTTTTTTTGAGTGTAGGTTGATACTAGTATTTCGATCTGGCTAAAGATCTCATCAGAACCCGAAGTTTAAGAGAAGTTAGAGCCTCCACAATAGGCAGAACTTTAACAAAAAACCTATTAATCATTAATTTTGCTCCATTCTTGTCTTCTTAGTAATCAAGCAGGTGGTTGGGGTCTTTTCCTAACAAGCATCATGACGTTACTAAACTTTGAAGACCAAAAATGTTCTATTTATATAAATCACACATTAAATTTTTAAGGATAAAACTAAAAAAGAACAATTTTTATTTCTCTTATAATAACAAAAAGATATCCTGATACAAACACCGACATGATTATACTCAAATTAAAGACAATTAGTGTAGATTTAAAACAGTAGATTCTTTTAAACAAATTTCATAATTTTGCGGTTAAATTTTGATACACTAAGCAAAGTATATGAAAAAATGGCATTCACCCCATTTTTTGTAAATTAAAAACCGCGATGTATCAAGAACTGCAAAAAAATTAATATTTAATTTTTTTCTGTATTTTATCTAACCCGATATACCCAGGAAAAAAATATTTAGTTTTTGTAATATTGTTTAAAAATTTTTCCATTTCTTAATTAAGTTTCAAATCTAACAAATTTAACCCACTTTTGTCCTGTCAAAATTTGAAGTTTTTAAACATAACAAGCAGCCTAATATAAGAGCCACCTTGTTTACCTATATAAATATATGAATTTAGCATGAGACTACATTAGGGTGTCTTTCGTTGTATGGGCGAAAAATAAAAATGAGATTTTGACTGTACCCCCTCCCTTAAAATATTTGTTAGGGTGTTAAATACGCC
Source organism: Delia radicum (assembly GCA_021234595.1). Classification (NCBI taxonomy): domain Eukaryota; kingdom Metazoa; phylum Arthropoda; class Insecta; order Diptera; family Anthomyiidae; genus Delia; species Delia radicum. Next base: position 121,755,647 of record CM037854.1, read on the forward strand.
ACGCAAAAAATTAGAGTTCTAGCATAACGGGCCCCCTGGAAAATCGGGCCCCTTGGAAAAATGGGCATAATTTAAGAAAAAAATTACAAATTTTTTTTTCTTCAAAATTAAAAAAATATAAAATAAAATAATTATATAAAATAATTACTTTCCAGAAAATTGCTAACTTACCCTAACTTTGTGTCAAAAAAATTAATAAATATTTTGGGTGTACCGTAAAGTGGCTTTTTTGCATTTTTGAAAATTTTATTCAACAAAAATCAAAAACCTAGTATTTGCTGTCAAGTATTTTATTAAACACATCTCAAGTATTAAATAAGCCAATTACTGTGGATATCCGTTGGGAATTTTTTTTTAGAGCATTTTGATTCTCGGGGATTTCAAGTTTTTTTTTTTTATTTTTATACATTTTTACTTTAAAATAAAGTTTTAATAATATTTCATCAATATTATTGCATATGCTCTTCTTTATGATTGTAATAACTTTATTATAAAATACTATTTTTTCTGTTGATAGTTAACAAATGTTAACCTGGGGTTAAATATGACCCACGTTAACAAATTAAAGGTTGTTAATGACACTGCAGAACGGGCAGTGAAGCTCATGGAGGACTACAATAAAGTATTGTCACGAAACAAGGAGGAAAAAACAAGTAATAATGCAAATTGTAGACGATTATTGGAAGCACTTCCCTGATGCAAAAAAAATTACACTATTAAATTAAAAATACGTTTTTCAAAAACACTCCTGAATATGTACAAAAAAATCAATTTAAATATGAATACAAATATCTGAATTTATACTAAATAATTAATTTTAATTAATTTTAAAATGTGAATAAATTACAATTGGAAACATAAACAAAAATTAATTTTATATCATCTTTGTGATTTTTGACTCTTTAAAATACGAGGGTCAATTGTGACCCCATGAAAACACAGGTTAACTATGAACACGAAAAATTATACTTTATAATAAAGTTATTACAATTATATAAAATAGCACACACAATAACATTGACGAAATATTACAAAAATCTTGTTAAAAAAAAAGTCTATACAAATTTAAAAAAACATTGAAATCCGCTAGAATCAAAATATTCTAACAAAAATTTTTGCCAACGGATATCCGTAATACTTATATTATTTAATATTTGGGATGTGTTTAATAAAACATTTGACAGCAAGAACTAGTTTTTTGGTTTTTGTTGAATAAAATTTTCGAAAATGTAAAAAAGTAACTTTTAGGTACACCCCAAATATATGTGCATTTTTTTGACTCCAAGTTAGAATAAGTTAGCGATTTTCTGGGAAAGTAATATTTTTTTTTCTGAGTAGTTGTTATTGAACCCAATACAAAAATTATATTACATTTTTAAATTTAGACAAAATTTTTTTTTTTTTATATTTGGTAAATTTTTCCAAGGAGGCCTGATATTCAAGGGCCGTTATACTAGCACTCTAACTTTGTGCATGGTGAAGTTTCGTACCCAAACAAATATTTTAAGAGGGAGGCAGCCCCAAAAATCGCAAGTTGAAAAATAAGGACCACCCTAAGACTACGTACATGCAACCTCAATCATTTGTTACAGTGTAAGAATTGTGTAAAATATTACTTTTGTATTGGTAGCAGGATATTACAGGGGGTTGTATTTTTTCGAGGTACACATTCAACCTTCATTACTCTCATGCAAAACCTTGACAAATATTGTAAATTGCTTTTATACAATAGCAGTGCATTAAAATGCTTAAAGGCATTATTTAGCGTTAACATTCATGATTTTTTTTTATACGAGTATTAATGCATTTTATCATTTATGCACAATGCATTCGATTACAGTAAAAGGTATTTAAAGTTTTTCATGATATTTGTTGTTGTTGTTTGATCGATTTTATTTAACCGAATTAATTGGGTTGTCTCAACCGAATTCAGTTGTCACAATCGAATTCGGTTGCCACAACTCCAAAAAACAAAGCGGTTGGATCAACTGAATTCGTTATGTGAGTGTAGAGTATTATGTTATTGGTATTTTGCTTTTAATAAGGATTTTCACAAGGTGTACTAAGTGTTGTATTGTAAAAATAAAGATGTTATAAATTTATTATCAATTTGACGAAGATTTTGGTTTTTTGGGTTGGGTTTTCATTCACACTTGAACATAGTACATAAAATGTTGTACAAATGTTGTATCGTACAATCATCTATTGTTGTATATTTTAAAACAAAATTTTACCATCTCTATTTTCGATACCACCCAGTAAAATAGTAAAATTCAAATAACAGGTTGCAGAACAACAAATATTGTATATTAATAGGTTCTAATTTCTGTTATAAAGGGTGTCCCAAGAAGAACGCAATTTTTAAATCTGGCAACATTCGAAGTGTCATTGTTTGACATTTGAACAATTGTTATTGTTTGCTAGTAGAAGGTACGAGGTTAGTAAAAATGGAGCCAGCTGACCATGGACAGCGAAGGGAGTTCGTTAATTGGGTATTGGAGAGACAACATGAAAATGCCGATTTTGCCGATAAAATCATCTTCAGTGACGAGGCCCATTTTCATCTTGATGGCTTCGTCAATAGGCAGAATTGTCGCATTTGGGGTGAGGAAAATCCTCGAGTGATTCACGAGAAGCAAATGCATCCTCAACGTGTCACTGTGTGGTGTGGTTTTTGGGCTGGAGGAATCATTGGACCTTTTTTTTATGAAAATGAGGCAGGTCAAGCGCAAACAGTCAATGGTGTTCGGTATCGTGAAATGATAACCAGTTTTTTCTTGCCTAGAATTGAAGAAATGAATGTGGAGGGCATGTGGTTCCAATAAGACGGCGCCACATGTCATACAGCCAGAGAAACAATTCAATGCTGCATCAGTCATTTCCCGGTCGTGTTATTTCGCGTTTTGGAGATCAGAATTTGCCGCCTAGATCGTGCGATTTAACACCACTAGATTTTTTTCTTTGGGGTTTTTTGAAGTCGATGGTTTACACGAATAAGCCGACGACGACTTAAGCCTTAAAAGAGGAAATTGGACGCTGCATTAATGAAATACCGCAGCATTCATGCAAAACGGTCATTGAAAATTTCATTAAAAGATCGCGTGCATGCCAGCAAAGCCGTGGCGGCCATCTGCACGATATATTGTTCCATACATAACCTCATTCTGTCTACTTTACGATATAATAAAGTTTCACGATTTTTTTTTTAAATATCTGTGTTTTATTTAAAATTTAAAAATTGCGCTCTTCTTGGGACACCCTTTACAACGATTTTTTTTTTTTGTATAGAGTTTATCATTTTGTAGGACTTTTACACAAATGGTCTCGGTGTGGATTCCCAGTGACGACAACATCAATTTATAGAAATAAAATATATGAGTTTTTCTATACCTCATATGTATCGCAGCGCCCCACTTTCGGTGCTCCCATAGCAATTAACTCCACCGAAGTAAAATAATGAATCAGGGCTATTAACCAAAAAACTTCAATAAATTCGCCAACTCTCCATCAGCAACAACTGTTATAAGAATTATTATCTCGCACAATTACAGTGTTGCCTTGTTTGAAGCCCTTCATTTTCCCCACCTTTCATCTCTCCATTATCCCCTTTCCAAAGAAAGCAACACATTAATAAATAGGAAGAATTTCCTGAATGTTGCTTCTCTTTCTACAAAAACAAAAAAAAAACCTGTTGAAAAAGAAGTTGTTCTGGAACAATCTGTTTTAAAAGAAAACCTGTTCTAGTTTGGCGGTAAAGAATATATTGCAAAAGGGAAAAACTACATATAAAAAGAATCGGTTGTAAAACAGAAATTATAAGCTATTATATATAATACAGTATAAGTTGTTCTGCAACCTGTTATTTGGATTTTAGTATTTTAGTAGTGCTTACCCAGATGCGCTTCCGGAAGGCATTATATAATTACGAAGCATTTCCAAAGCATATACAGAAGACATGATGTTTGTTCGCGATGTCCCACTTGGTCTCTTTTTAAGCAGGTGAAAAGCGCTTCTTTCATGTGCTCTTAGAAGCAATAAATTCATGCCTTATTAGGCAATAAGAAGCTCTTTTTTGTATGTTGACGACATTAATGCTTTATGGTATGCATTATTTAGTGCTTCATTGTAAGCATTACTCACTGCTTCAAAGAAGGCATTTTGGGAATCACAAGAGAATGCCTTCCGTAAATGCTTTATAGTATGCAAGGCGGTGAAGCACTATTTTGGAAGCATAAAATGTAGTTACTGCTTACCAAATCCAGGTTATTTTTTGCTCGGATACAACTCATACACCATTTAGTAGACCCCTTGTAAACAACCTTAATATTTATCTGTAAAACTATATTTTTAATGTTATCACATGTGTATTGTTAATGTATTTTTTGTAAACCTTGAATTGTAGTGTAATCTAACAACCCTCAAGTTATTATTTTTTTCCTCTTTATTGTTGAATTTAAATACATTAGGGGATCCTAACTTTTCGTTAGTTTGTGAATTTTCTTAGCTGGTTATGAGAAAAACTATCAAGATATTTTTCGAATGTAGTTAAAGTTCTCTACAAGCATTTAGAGTAGGAGATTTGGTAAACAAAATTTGTGTTTTTTCATTAAACAAGTCTTAATCGTTTGCTGGCACAAAGCACTTATTGCATAGTTTTCAATTATTCGATATTGGCGGTTAAGGCATTGTTCGAATCGAAAAATCTTTTAAATTGATTTACCCGTTATTCGGATCGGTTAATCAACAAAATTAGCGGTTAACACATTAATCGTTTAATACAAAATAATTGTGTTTCTTTACTAGCGTAGAAAGGGGAGGTTTCGCCACTGAGGCACATATGCCATTCCCGACTTTTGTTGTATCCCAAAATTTACACTTGTACTTTACACTAAATTTTACACTTGTACTACACAGACATGCTTTTGTGTTTTTTGGGTTGCAAAAAAATAAATAATATTACACTCAGGGAACTTCTGCTTTAAAAATATGTAGTTGTTTGGGTTGTAATATAGTTTCTTTATTTTTATTGTAAATGTCAGTCATTTGTAGAACAAATTAAAAAATTTACTAACCTTGTAGTTCACTTAAAAAAACAACTCACATCAAATGACTGTTTTATGATTCTACATTCATTTTTTACAGGTGTTTTTTGTTATTTAAAAAATAAAAATAAATAAATGTTTGTTATTTTTTACTACCATGTGGTTTATTTGTACTACAAATGTTAGTAATTTGTTGAACATTAAAAAACAAATGACAATGTTAGTTGAATTTACTGTAATGTAAGTCGTCCTTTCTTTAAGTGAAATTTTATTTGTTTTCAACTACAATTGCAGTGGTCTTTACCTACATAGTATTCTAAGTGTAGTTAGTATATGTGCACTCAAAAGCTAAGTTCGTAAAGTTAGCAAAAAAGTTAGTTAAGTCAGGAACATTTTTGCTGGAAGGATCCTTGCAGAAAAATTGCTAATATCTGCATAAGTGTTTTGCTGAACGTGGAAGTGTTCAGCTGCTTTTTAGCAAAAAATTAATAAGTTTAGCACTGCTGACACTTAGTTCCATGTTAATTAAAATCGACTTGTGGAAATAAGCAAACATTTTTGCTTGAGCTTAGTAGATTGGAAAAAACTGGTATACAATTTTTACTTTAGTTAATTTATTTGGCTGAAATTTAAATCTATCTTTTTTTTGTGATTGTTTTTAAATATATTATAGTTCGCCAGAAAAGTATAAAATTTAATTTTTTTTTTTGGGAAATCATTACTTTTTAAATGTTTTTGCATCTACAACAAAAAATGCCGTTATTATTTTTTTAAATTTAAATCCTTTCGCATGCGCGCTGCGGCCGAAAATTTATCTGATTTATTTACCTCTTTTAAATCGCCAAACATGCGAGTTTTTATTCTAATTAGATTTCTTGTTAACTGGCGACTTTTTGATTGAATTCTTATTAGATTTCAAGCAGATGTTCGATTTCAGCACCTGTTGATTGGAAATAATAACAAGTGAAAAATATTAAAGGTTTTGGTAAGACATTTTTGATTTTTGATAGAAAATTGGAAATGCTTAGGGATTTATAAATTAATTTTATTATATAAACTTTACAAATCATTTAAAATGCAAATTTGCAAAAGAATATTGTGTAAATCTGTATGTTTTTGTCCCCTCGTTGATTAACGCAGCACAAAATTTCGTAAACTTATTTCTGTTTTATTTGAAATGAGAGTACACTCATAGAAATAAACCTGCAGAACAAAACTGTTTATCTCACAAAAATGTCTCAAATTATTTAAAAAGTCGAACATTTTTTGAACATCCTTGCCAAAACTTTGAATATTTATTTATGTGAAATTTTTCCTATTTTGTACTTTATCATTATCAGGAAAATACTTTTCAGAACTGTTTTAGCAAAAAGTTATAAATTATTCCACTAAAGTGTTTTCCCTGATGGCACTTTTTTCGATCAACGTAATAATGTATAAATTATTAAAATTTTGTGGTGATTTTGATTTCACAATTATTGTTACAAATGAATAATTTTGATAACACAGGCCGATAAGGTTTTCTAACCAAGAATCAGACTATACTTTCCCGAAGGTTTTAGACGTGCTGAATCCGAATCTGTAATTTTTAAAATTTTGATATATGATTTTGATTTTATTATTTTAAATAAATAAATTTATTATTTTAAATTTTAAATTTTGTATTTTTAATTTTTATTTTTAATTTATAGTTTTAAATTATTATTTTGAATTTATTACTTTGAATCTACTATCACGACAGGTTTTCGAGATTGGGGCACATCCTGTAATCTTTATCTGTCACAAACATCAATTTAGCACCCTTAAACCATTGCATGTGCAAGACGTGTACATTAGAGCGTCTGAAGTTGTATGGAAGCGAAATTCGTGCAAGGTGTACTCCCCTCAAAATGAACATTGGAATTTTTTATGATGACATCTAATATATTTCGGCTTTAGCTTTGACCTCTCGTGAGCTGGACCATTTTGAAAAAGCGTCAATTTTTGCATGTTTTGTTAATTTAAGAATCTGTTTCCTTACCAACATATACAATATGGGTATCATAAGAAAGGTTTTTTAAGGCGCGTCCAACTGTATATACAATTTGTCCAAGGACGATTATCCATGTTCTTTTTTTAAGGATATTCTGTAAAAAAAACAGTTTATGAATTTTTTGTTCGGGGTTGTTTGTAATAAAAATGCCAAATTAACATATTTTAATCTTTAGTCGATTTAATTAAATACGGGTCTCAGCTTCTTGTGAAATTCGTGCTAGTTCGCGTTTTGACAAAAATGCAATGGGGTGGTAACTCTTCGTTTTAAATAGGGCAATATGGGTATCAAATTTTTCTTTTGCCAAGGTACATCATCTTTGTATGTAAATAATTTAGATTTTTGCAAATTAGATGCATTTTACACGGCGCTCTGGAATATATATAAATGCAATTTTGTTGTAACTCTAATATGATAGCGGATTTAGTTTCTAGATCATGTATGGATGAAAATAGGACTAAAGAAAGAAAAAAAAAAATGATCCACGACTTTTTGGCGGTATATATTCTGGTCAAATATAATGCCTTGAATGTTTAAATCCTTAAGAAGGGTTGTTGCCAGTAATGCTCCAAAGCGATTTGACACCCCAGCACGATCCAACGCAGCACTAAATGTCGGCAGAGATATTCTGTTACTGTACGATGTTCTTTTGGCATTTCATTTTCTTCACACGATGATGACTCAAGGTCATCATCTTCGACGTCGCTTGATGGTAGAGCATGTCTTGCAATTCTCCTTCACTGCATGTACTGTCCGTTTCCATTAAACAGTCAATACCACCTGAACTAGAGTCTGCATACGGTTCTATCATCTAACGATAACAATCTTTCTCCTGACTTATCCACATAAAATTACCAAATACTCAATGACATTCTTTTTTCGACCGGACATTCACACGGAACTTTTACTTTTCGAGCGCATTTGCACGAAGAGATTAAAAAAAGCTCGCTCCACTCATCTTTATTTAAAATGCAATCGATTTTTTAAGTTATCGCGATATCGTTTTGTCAAACATACGATTTTTACGAATTGACGGTCTGTTTATTATAGGAATATGTGCACTTTGCCATACTTTTACAATGTTATTAATTGCACAGCTGTAAAATTTGGAAAGACCGAATCTGCGATTTTTGTTTCGAGCGCGCAAAAAATAATAAATGTTGTATCACATCGCGGTTTGTCGGTAATCTATTTCGGTTTAATTCAACTAACGCCAAAGGCATTTTAATCACGACACAATGAACAATTATTTAAATTTTTTTTTAGCTTAAACCCAACGATATTGGGAACTGATAAACTTAAATTTACAATTTTGTTTTTATGCATGAAATTTTTATATTTATTTTATATTTTTGCATTTTTTTTCTTTCTTTAGTCCTATTTTTTATCCAAGCATGATCTAGAAACTAAATCCGCTATCATATTAGAGTTACCACGAAATTGCATTTATATATATTTCAGATATATAAATGTGATACCCATATTGTCCTATTTAAAACGAAGAGTTACCACCCCATTGCATTTTTGTCAAAACGCGAACTAGCACGAATTTCAAAAAAACCTGATACCCGTATTTAATTGAATCGACTAAAGATTAAAATATGTTAATTTGGCATTCTTATTACAAACAACCCCGAACAAAAAATTCAAAAACTGTTTTTTTTTTACAGAATATCCTTAAAAAAAAAGGACATGGATGATCGTCCTTGAACAAATTGTATATACATTTGGACGCGCTTTAAAAAAAAACCTTTTCTTATGATACCCAGATTGTATATGTTGGTAAGGAAACAGATTCTTAAATTAACAAAACATGCAACAATAGACCCATTTTCAAAATGGTCCAGCTCACGAGAGGTCAAAGCCGAAATATTTTAAATGTTATCTTAAAAAAGGCCAAGGTTCATTTTTAGGAGGGTACATACGCAAATAATAAAAAATATTAAGAACTGTGTGGTCACTGCTTCTCAGCGACAAATGAAGATTTTTTAAAAAATCCAAATGGATTTTGTAGGTTAGGAGTAGCACTTTTAGATACCGTTGTGATCCTTAAAAAAAAAAAACCAGGGACCGTAATCATTATGAGTTTTATAATAAAAATTACACAATAATGATTATGTTATGAGTTTTAATGATATTCTTCAATGGTAATGATTATTTTTGAGTAATAATAAAAAAATCAGCAATAATCATTATTTTGAGCAAAAAAAATAAAACTCAAAAATAATCATTATTTATGATTTTTATTTTTTTCGCTCAAAATAAAACTCACTTTCATGTAGGTATAAATATATATACATATTAGGGTGGGGCGATTAGTATGGAAGGAAAACAATCTTAATGGTCGCTTCGCGTTTCTGATCCTTGGGATTGTACTGAGCAAAAAAGTCCACTAGAACATACGTCTACGGTGAAAATCGAGCTTCCAAATTTTGACTTTACGGCAAAAAAGCCCTATTTTGAAATTAATAATTAACCCCTTTAACCGCACCCACAAATATGATTGATGCATTAATGTGCTAGAGAATCTTCCAAAGAAGAGATTGATACCATAATTTTGGATAAACTCCTCCTCCTTCCTGAGATATGTCCATCCCACACATTCTTACTTTTACAAAATACGGCAAAAAAAAACGCTATTTGGAAATTAAAAATTAAACCCTTAAACCTCATCCACAAATACGATTGATGCATTAATCTGCTAGAGAATCTTCCAAAGAAGAGATTGATACCATAATCTTCAATCAGCTCCTCCTACTTCCTGAGCTATGTCTATCCCACACATTGAAAGTGAGTTTTATTTTGAGCGAAAAAAATAAAAATCATAAATAATGATTATTTTTGAGTTTTATTTTTTTTGCTCAAAAATAATGATTATGGCTGATTTTTTTTATTATTACTCAAAAATAATCATTACCATTGAAGAAAACTTTAAAAATCAAAAATTTAAAAATCATGACGGATATGCAAAGATTGTCAAAAAATAATAATAATGGTGCAATAATTTTTTTTTTTATGTCTCTTCTAAGTGATTGATTTTTTGATTCAAAAAAAAACGAGCAATAATCATTATTAACGGTCCCTGAAAAAAAACAGATTTTTCTGGAAGTTGCTCAAATATACACAAAAAAAGTATAGTCTGATTCTTGGTAGTAAAGTAAATTAGTTAAAGATTAGTTCAAAATTAGATGTTTTTAAAGCGTTATAATCAAAATTTTTGGCTGAAAACGCGATGTCAGCATACAAATTGCTGAAAGTTAGTTAAATATTCTAAATAAACGTTTAACAAAATTTTAACTACTTTTTTTTAGTGTGGAATAACTTTTTCATTTCGTGTATTAAAAGCAAATAATTAAATGGTATTTGCTTTTAAGCGTTGATATTGGGGTAGTTTTGTCAGGTAAATATGGTAGCACTTTAAAAGACGTATACGTAATATTAATTCGTTGCACGGGCTAATGTAGTTTTCGTTTTACAAATTCTAAAAAAAGTTAAAAAAAAATATTTTTTGCTTAAATTATAGCTATTGATATTCATTTTAATGATTATTTAATAATTATTATTATTATTTCCACCAGAACCGTTACATTTATAGCTGACAAATGTTCAACATCAATTTGGCTAATTTTACCCCAGCTTGGCCGATTTCAGTTACTTTGAAAATCTTAAAAAATTAAACATAAGGAATAAAGATAATTTATGTTTTAAACATACAAATTAAAGTTATGCTGTGTAAAATTTGAGATAAAAAAATATTTTCAAAAAAATTTTTGATTGAGTAATGACAGCGCTTTAAAAAAAAATGGCGAATTCCCTCTTGAGTCCTGTTTTTTAAGTAAAGTCGACATAATTGGTATATAAATTCTTTGTTGAATGAATTAAAAGTATGCTGCTATATTGCCATTTTTAAAATATGAAAGCTTTAAAGAACGGCGTGTAATTTCTCGTTCTAGTTTTGGTTTTTTACACCGTATAAAATGGTATCTAGGAAAATGCATTAGTGGCAACCATTGGTTGTAAGTGGTTTCTTTTTCAAAGTTTTTTCTTTATATGTTGTAAAAAAGAAATTATCAATTTCTATTTGGGATTCAATAATATGATCTTAAACCGAACAAAATTTAAATTTGTTTAGTTATTTTATTTTTTTTAAATTCATGTATGAAAAATGCACTTGTCATTTCTTTAAAACTGTAAATTTGGGGTGAGATTTTTTTACTTATGGCCAGTGTTAATATTTCATTCAACAATAAAGGACTTTTAACATAGTTTTTAATGGGATTTGTAAAGTAACAGTTATTGGCTAATAACATTTAAACAATTACACTTATTTTTGTTTTTTAAATGTTTGTTCAACACTTGAAAAACCTCAAAGCCAATGAAGCTGTTTTGAAGATTTCCAACTTTTCTGATGTTGTCTATCCATAGATTCTGCTTTCTGACTATTATTAGTCCGAATCCAAAAAAACATAATAATAGCATTAAGCAAGGACAAAATTATACAATCTTTTCGTTTTTAAGGTTTCAAATGGTGTGTTTTTCTATTAAAAAGTCGAAGTAGATGGGCGTGATATGGAATGAAACATTCTTGCTGATGAATATTATTCTCCAGACTTTGCCAATTATATGAACATAATGGAGGAGAGTGGCAGTACCTATTTGAATATTACATTTGGTTTTACATTAGGTAGAATGTTTTATCTTTAAAATTTTTAAATTAAAGTCATCATTAAGACCGGACTGTAAAAGTAGTCATCAAATGCTAATTTTTTTTTTATACAACAACTAGAGATAGCTAAAAACCGAAAATTTTCGGGTTTTAAAATTACAGTAACCGCGATTTCGGGCTTTTCATAAAAATTCAGTGGAGCACAGTTATAACAAACTCATAGGGACCTGACAGTTTAGTTCGTTAAAAGCGAAGTTCGCTATGGTAAACATTTTCCAAAAATTAATAAAACTATAGATTTTTTTTTAATTCCCCTACTTTTTCAATTTTTCTTTGTAATTTTGAAACAATTTTTCCATTAAAATACGTTTCATACAAGTTTTAATTCTTTTCAATGAAGTTTTAAGTAAAAAGCTGAGTTTTTAAAATTTTCAGTGTATTTTTCAATTAAAAATATCGATTTTTTTTAATGTGTTCATTATAAGCGTTAATAATTGGTATGAAAATTCGTAAAAGGATCCAAAAAATTAGTTCGTTGTATCAAATGTTCGCTATAAATGGTGTTCGTTATAACCGTATTATTTTGTATGAAATATGTTAGTAAATGCGTTGGAACCAGAAAAATCGTTCATTATAAAAAAAAAGTTCGTTATAGCCGGTGTAATTAAATATGCATAAAAATTAACTAATGTTTAGAAACATTTTTTGAAATTTAATTGATACAACCGAATCCATTTTATAACTTTTACTGGAGGCGAGGAAAACCTTCAGAAATTAATATTTTTTAATTTTTTTTGATAATTAGAGTTTATTTGCACCCATATAAAAATTTCATACAGAAACCATTCTAAGCAGGGACCGTAATCATTATGAGTTTTATAATAAAAATTACACAATAATGATTATGTTATGAGTTTTAAGGATTTTTCTTCAATGGTAATGATTATTTTTGAGTAATAATAAAAAAAATCCGCAATAATCATTATTTTTGAGCAAAAAAAATAAAACTCAAAAATAATCATTATTTATGATTTTTATTTTTCGCTCAAAATAAAACTCACTTTCATGTAGGTGTAAATATATATACATATTAGGGTGGGGCGATTAGTATGGAAGGAAAAAAATCTTAATGGGCGCTTCGCGTTTCTGATTCTTGGGATTGTACTGAACAAAAAAGTCCACTAGACCATACGTCTACGGTGAAAATCGAGCTTCCAGATTTTGACTTTACGGCAAAAAAGTCCTATTTTGAAATTAATAATTAACCCCTTAAACCCCACCCACAAATATGATTGATGCATTAATCTCCTAGAGAATCTTCCAAAGAAGAGATTGATACCATAATCTTGGATAAGCTCCTCCTCCTTCCTGAGATATGTCCCCTTAAACCTCACCCACAAATATGATTGATGCATTAATCTGCTAGAGAATCTTCCAAAGAAGAGATTGATACCAAAATCTTCTATAAGCTCCTCCTACTTCCTGAGATATGACCATCTCACACATTGAAAGTGAGTTTTATTTTTAGCGAAAAAAAAAATCATAAATAATGTTTATTTTTGAGTTTTATTTTTTTTGCTCAAAAATAATGATTATGGCTGATTTTTTTTATTATTACTCAAAAATAATCATTACCATTGAAGAAAACTTTAAAAATCAAAAATTTAAAAATCATGACGGATATGCAAAGATTGTCAAAAAAATAATAATAATGGTGAAAATTTTTTTTTTTTATGTCTCTTCTAAGTGATTGATTTTTTGATTCAAAAAAACGAGCAATAATCATTATTTACGGTCCCTGATTCTAAGAGCATTTACAATTTTGCGCTTAAAAAAAAGTCATCTAATTTTGTTGAGTTGAGAATTACAGTTCATAGTTAATTTTATCAATTCATTTTGTTGAACTAGATTGATCTTTTCGTTGAACTATAGTTCAATCTTTTTTGGATAATCGAATGTTTTTGTAGTACAAATGGGCTGAGAATTTTCCAAAATTTCATTTTTCGAACCCATTTTTCTTTCTAATTTAGGAACCCCAAATAATAGTCTGAAGTCCAAATAGAAAGGGTTAAAAAACAAGATTATTGATTTTTGAAATTTGATGACATATATAATAAAAGTTTAAAGTGGGAACGACTAATCTCATCAAAATATATGTACACGGTAACCGTAGGGGAAAGGACTCCAGATGGACAAGGTCCAAGAATGGACATGACTCACGATAGACATTGATTATAAAATGTTTGTATAATGCTTCCTGTCATTGTTGTCACAGACAGAATTATCCTTCATGATATTATTGCAGTAATATCATAGAATTTTTTTGGTAGATGCTATAAAGGATTTCTTATATCCAAGAAATTTTATTAATATGAAGAAATTTTTCATAACCTTTTCAATGACTCCTTTTGAAAAAAATGAAAATGCCTAAACTTTTTTTATTTTTATTAAAATATATAACGAATTTAATACAAATCTTTGTTTTTGTACTCAGAATTAATGAATTTTATCTAAAAATGCACTTAATACTCGAACCTATGATGTTCGCCGAACCTGGGCGAACATCACTTTTTGGCCGAATTCCGAAGCAGAAACCGTATACTCGGTCGGACACTATTTATTATTTCCATGTAGCCTTTTATTAATTTTGGACTTCTATAAAATTGTTTAAAAAATCATATGAAGTGGTTCATTGCCTTAGTTCCAATGCATTTTTCAAGACATTAATGAGGATTTTTATTAATCAAAGAATGTCTTTATATTGAAAAAAATTTCATAAATTTTATAAAAATGGGCCTCAAGTCCGCTGCAATAAAAAACATTAATACCGATACATGGAGTATAAGGAAAGTTTAACCCAAACGTTGAATGTGTTCCCTGAGAAATAATTACGCAGGTTAGTGAAAACTGTATCGCGTCCCTGATTAATAAGAGCAAGAAATCACTACGTTTAAATAAAATCTTTTTCTTGTCATGTTCCATTTTATAAAGTCGCAAATAAAAACTAAAACTGTTATAATTCGCATTCCAAGCTAAAACGAAAAATTTATGAATGTTTTTGTTATATGTATGAACTTAATCATACACTGTATGAAAAAGTTATGGGAATAAAATCAAGTAAAAATTCATACAGTTTATGAAAAAACTTATTCTATTTATGAATTATTTTTTTCTGTGGAGTGCGCAATAACAAAACAGTAAAAAAAACTATTCATATCAAAAGTGCCATAAAAAGAATGAATGCAAATGTGCAAGTGCATATTTTAGTTTTATATTAAAATAACAAATGTTTATATTGTAAAACAATATTTACTTAACGTAGTGGCGTGCAAATTACACAAACAATAGTCAATTTTGACTACCAAACTTACAATACTTGTCGGACTGACTGCTTGACAGGAAGTATGCCTCAATAAAATAACAATAGAATTAGTCAATTATAAATTTTATTAAAGTTTATATAATTTTCAAAGTTGGATACTTCTCTGAAAAGTTTTTGTTACAAAACAGAATGGTGTAGAGAAGAAATTGTAGAATCTGTGGTTCTCAATCTTTAGAAAAAACAAAGAGCGATTTCGAAAAATATTCTAACAAAATTTATATTTTTGTGTTCTGTTAATACAGAAACTACTCTATGGAATACACTGATAGAAATTTGTGCGTAGTGTTAATAAATTCTTTCATTAATACTATGAATTTTTCTTTATAAAAAAGTCCCCAAAGAAATGTTACGTTGAATCAATGAAACATGTTTCATTAAAACAATTTTAATGAATGGTTTCATTGACCCAATGAAAATTTCATAAAGTATGTGAAAATTTTTTCATTAATGCTGGCACAAATGATAAAAAAATTGCATGTGTTTAATGAATAAAATTCATAGTTTGTCATTATTTTTATTTTCATTATGTTTTATTACAAAAACAATTATTCTCTATAACACACTTTTTAAAGAGGTTAAGATATTAGTCAAAAACAATTTGTCTTTAATTAAAAAAAAAAGAAAAATCTCTCGACTTCTTACGAAAGCACATACAGTGGTGTTCAAAACATTTGCAGCTGAAATCATGGTTTAGGTAATTATACTTTTTTTGATCAAAAAGATTTTTGGTATAAGTTTTTGTTTTTTTTTATTATATTCAGTTATAGCATATTATTTTACAAATACAAAAAAATTATTCATAACTTTTCAAAAATAAAAAAAGTAATTTTAACAAAATAAGTCGATAGTGCAGTGTGTAAAAACATTCGCAACTCTTAAAGTAATTAACAGGAAATACAAACAATGGTTTTAACGCTCAGTATTTTGTAGCGTAGCCATTATTTTTTATAACTTCTGAACACCTCTTAGGCATTGAGGCAATGAGCTTTTTAATATAATCGTCAGAAATTTCATTCCACTGCTTCTCCAACTCTACGAAAAGTTCATCAATACTTTATTGCCGATATTCCGTTTTACAATCATCCACATGTTCTCAATCGGGTTGAGATCGGGAGATTGAGCCGGCCACGACATGATATAAATTTCATTTTCCTGCAGCCAAACTTTTACAACACCCGCAGTGTGTTTTGGGTCGTTGTCGTGCTGGAAGGTCCATGAGAGTGGCATTTCCCATTCAGCTTACGGAAGCATAACTGAACTCAAAAAATCTCTATAGATTGTGGCCGTCATTGTGCTAGTAATGCGGTGAATTGGGCCAATCCCATTTCCTGAAAAACACCCGCACACCATAAGTTTTTCACCTCCGTGCTTCACTGTGGCGGTTGTGTATCTGGGATTAAACTTTTCGCCTCGTGGTCTTCGAACATTGGCTCTTCCATCTGATCCCCGGAGGTTGAATTTAAACTCATCTGACCACAATACATTTTTCCATTGCTGTTGAGTCCAGTTCAAATGGGTGCGTGCAAGTCAAGCCGAGCTTTTCGGTTTTTTCCTACACAAATGGTTTTTTTGTACATCTATAACTTTTAAGACCATATTCTCGGGCTCTTCTTTTAATGTTGGGAAGACTGGTATCTATTAAAAGTTCAGTTTTAGCTTCTCTGGAATTCTTTGGGATATTTCGTTAAAAAAATTCTGGATTTTCCATTCTTCTCTTACAGTTGTAATACGGGGTCCTCCTCCTTTATGAGTTGTGTGGATGTTACCACTATTAACAATGCGGCAAATTGTTGATTTTGGAACGGAGTACTTTATAGAAATTTCTTTTTGGGAAAGTCCATTTTGAAAATCATTTAAAACTTTTGATTTAAAATCAGAATTGTATTTACTTCCTGCCATTTTTACAAAAATTATTATGCTTCCAACATCTTATTACAACTATTAAAGAACAATAATTATAATAAATTTGTTTAAAAAATGTAACGGCCTGAATCTCATATTAAAAAGGAATGCGATTACCGTTATATCCTAGCATTTGTTAGTATAAAGTGTTTCGTTAAGAGTAAGAATAATGAGAGTTGCAAATGTTTTGAACATCTGCATTTTGAATACATCTATTATTACTAATTTTTTTTTTGTTTTTATTTAACGGAATTAATTTTTTTTATTTGTTTAACATTAAGCAATGTATAAAGAAATGTATATCAATGAAAACAACAACAAATGCGATCTCAGTTCCAAATGTTTTGACCACTACTGTAAGTCTACTTAAGAAAATTGTTTAAGAAATTTGTAGTCATTTCAGATCAACGCTTTATACGCAAAATGAGTTCGCTTCAAATTTTTTTTTTTCAAAGTTTTAGTTTATTCTGTTTAACAAAAAAATGTATGTCATTTGTATAGCCGGCTTTTAAAATGTACTATGTATATATAAAAAACTAGAAAAAATTACACGAAACTATTTTTTTTTTTTGCTATAGTAAGTTAACATTTTGTTTGAAAAAAATTTTCATTGATTTAATGAATTTTTTTTTATGAAATTATGAAAAAATCATAAAAAATTTGAATGAACAAATTAGCAATATTAATAAATTTTCATTCAGTTAATGATCATTAAATCAATGAATCCATTTTAGTGAAATCGATTCATTAATACTATGAAATAAAATTCTATCAGTGTAGATCTCTCAAAACAAGCTAAACAAATATCTTTGGCACAGCCTTTCCCTGATTTATAAACTTTATGCAGAATTTAAAGATTTTAAATTGCGTTCTAGAGTTGCTTGAGAAACACTGTTAGTACAGTAAATATTTTTCAAAAACCTGATGCATTTGTATTCATGGGACTGCAGGGATTGTATATATATTGCATAATATTGCCTTTTTTATGTTTGTGTGTAGATGTATGCGTGCGTAAGCGTTTGTATGTGTTATGAATTGATAACAAATAATTTGTTGTTATTGTTGCAGTTGTTACAACATTTCAATATTGTTGTTTTATTTATTTGTTTGTCGTTTGGCTTATATTGGCTAATTTATTTTTGTCAAAAATCATGGAGACTCCAATGCAGAAAAAAATAGATGTACATTCACTACTCATGTGTACTAGCGTGTATGAGGAATTTCAAAAATTTTCGACACTTCGAGGCAAAACTTTTAAATTTTTGTGCCAGACTTGGTAGAGATGAATAAGCATATTTCTAAAAATCATAATTATGTACATTGTAAACTTTCAATTGCATCCGACTACAGTTTCCGGTAATTAACAATCATCAGTGATTCTGATAATACTGTAATATTAGTTATGTTTTTTATCTATATGAAATTTTTATGCAATCACTGAACGTGATATAGATAAACTCCTTTATAATACCACATACACTTCGCACTACTACAGAGCGTTTAACGCTCTGACCTTAACTCAGGCCGATTTTTGCTGTGACTTAAAACTAGTTTTCAATACACGGTGTTTTTGTGTTTGCACACAAAATTGCAGAATAAAAGATCAATAAACAAAATTGAAGCACGTTTTCTGCAAGATATGTCGAGCACTTTCACAAATTCTATAAAAAAATATTTTGAGCCATTTGTGAGGAGCGTGGGTCCTATCTTCAAAAAGCTAAGTATCTATTCAATAATTTTTAGATAACTTATTTATAAATGGATAATTTTTTCATTTTTATGTATAAATGCATATTTTGGTGTATATTTTGGTGTATATTTTGGAATTTTCTGTTGCATATTTTCCATTTCATTGCATAATTGTCCATATTTTGTAAAAATTAAAATTAAACAAAAGAAAGCATTTGTAACACTTAACAAAGCATCTAGTTGTTGTTTGTTAAACATTGATATTGGGTTTTATTTGGAAACCAACGCTTCAGAAGATGGAGGGAGTCGGAGTTTGGGGCCTATTGGGCCAGATCGCCTGGGCAGCGACAGGCGAGGCTGTTTATATCTCCCTCTGGGGAGAGATCGCGGAAACTCTTGTCTATGACAAGGGGCGAACTAAGGACCGTAACGGGTTACCTCACAGGACACTGTGGCCTTAGGTATCAATTGTACAAGATGGGACGATCCTCTACGGATACGTGCAGGTTTTGTGAATTGGAACCCGAGACCTCTGAGCATGTTCTCTGCAAATGTCCGAGGCTCTCCGACAGGAGGGTGCGTTATTTTGGTGATCGAATAGTGACGCCATCGGACGTTTGGAACTGTTCACCTGGTAGGATAATTGGCTTCGTAGGGACCCTGAACCTATAGGGTGTATTCGCTGGCAGCACAAAATACCAATTTCTGGTCGCGGTGCATAGTGCCACTATAATCTAATCTAACGCTTTTGATTAATAAGTCGATTTTAAAAAACCCACAAATTATAAGTGCATTTAGAATAATATGTAGGTAAAGACCACTGAAAATGTAGTTGAAAACAAATGAAATTTCATTTAAAGAAAGGACGACTTACATTACAGTAAATTCAACTAACATTGTCATTTGTTTTTTAATGTTCAAAAAATGACTAACAGTTGTAGTAAAAATGAACCAGATGGTAGTAAAAAATAAACAAACATTTATTTTTTAAATAACAAAAAACTGCTATAAAAAATGAATGTAAAATCATAAAACGGTCATTTGATGTGGGTTGTTTTTTTAAATGAACTACAAGGGTAGTTACAAATTTAATTTGTTCTACAAATGACTGACATTTACATTAAAAATAAAGAAACTCAATTACAACCCAAACAACTACAGGTTTTTAAAGCAGAAGTTCCCTGAGTGTGTATATTTTTTTTTGATTTTATTTCATATTTCCATTTAAGTGCACATTTTATGCGCATATTTTGAATTTTTTACTGCATAAATGAAATTCGAAATGCCCTGTGTTATGTCACACCACCAAACAATATGAAAATGCTCTCAAAAAATTTGTTTGCAGTACTTAAAAAAAAACTTGATAATTTTGGAAAAACACACATTTTTGACGGATTTATGATATTTAGTTGGGTTTAGTTATACAAATTTTGATTGATCCATAAAATTTGAAGTCCTTAAAATGGTTTCAGGTTCAATTTCTGGCGAGGACAACATCAATGTAGAAAAATATTTTGTATAAGCTTTCAATACGTTCGCCAACTCTCCATCAGGTGGCGAGAAACAACTGTTCTAAGGCCTATCATCTCGCTCAACTACAGTGTTGCCATGTTTGAAGCCCTCTTTCCCCCAACTATCATCTCTCCACTAAACCCTTACCAAAGATGACAACATATTAATAAATAAGAAGAATTTCCTGAGTGTTGCTTTTCTTTAAAAAATAAATTGATAGATCGCTTTAGTTGTCACAAAGCGAAATGTGTTTGGAAAAAAGAGCCGCTGAACCCGCAGGGAATGAAAACAATTTATTTCCCTGCACTTAATAAATTTAGACCGTCGTGAAGATTCACTCCAGATACCAATATTCTCAAGCCATGTTTTTATAAAAAAATACGAAAATAATCATTAAATTTCGCAAATTTTTTAAGTTTCATAAAATTTTTGCGTTTAAAATTTTTGAAATGCCTTTACGATTCGGAAGGGCTATAATGCAGATTTTCGAACGCTCTCTTATGTACAAATCGGTGTTTATATTGCCTGTTGTTGTGTTAAAACTAATCCTTTTGCCGCAAGTACAAATTGTTTGCTAAACTAAAAATTTAGTTGTAAACATTGTTTTTTTTTTGTCCAAAGTTTTTCCTCATTTCTTTTTATATCCGCTATAGAAAATTCCTGACATGGAAGCTGGAAAAAGTCAACAAGGACGTGGGCTTCGTCATCCATTAGACAACAATCAATTTTGCTACAAAATTACGAAAGAGTTTTTTTGGCTCGTGGTTTGCCCGTTCTTCTTCCTGGAATTTCAGCTCAGCACTTTTTACACTTCATATGTTTTTAATCGTTCACTTTTTCAACTTTCTGACCAAAAGCTTTGAACAGTTCGCTTTTCATCATATTTTGTGTTTGATAGGCTAGGATTATTCTTCAAAGGGCCCACAATTTTCTTAGCAGTATTTAGATTATAATAACACCTTTTAATATCGGTTAGCGGACTTCTATTAACAATACGAGTGTCATTATATTTTCTACCAACGCTAGTACCCGTATTTCGTAAACCTTCCTTTTTTTAGTAATTGCTGTAAGAGTACGATCTGGCTTTTCTTCTTTGTAAATTTAAATTATTTTTTCTCTTGCTTTTTTATTGATTATCCGGTTAAGTTTAAACTAATCGTTTTGATTCATACTACTTACACACAATTTGGGTATATTTTAAAAACTCACTTGGAAGAAAAAATATTTATTAGTATATAATAAGTATGTAAAAGAACTTATAAGATAAAATAAGTGCACTAGTTTGACTAATCTAACTCCTTAATACGACCGAATTCAATTAAACTTTTAATTGAATCAACAAATATTTAAATTGAACTCGATTTTAGTTTTCTCTGTGCATCATACAACTTTTCACAAGGCAGCGATATGAAAATCACTTTTTAAGTGAATGTATCTCCCAAGTCTAGTGACTTTATATTGCATTGGTTTGGATCTGAAAGTAAAAAATATGAGCGAAAAAGTAAAATTAATGAAAAAATTTTTGTAAGTTTCACTTAATTTTTTAAAATTAAATTTCACCATAAATTATTAAGGTGAAGACTTTTCATCTTAAAACTTTGTATGTGTTAGTTTCTAAGTATATTCAATACAACCCTTTCCATCGTTAGTCTCAATTAAAAAAAACCTAGAGAAATAAGAAGCATCTAAAAACAGTTTCAACAGTTGTGAACAAATTTTGAAATAGCGCATATGTATTTTTTAGTCTGTATGCATATTTGTACATATCAACTTTGTCACATGGTATTATATATCAGTGTTAACATTGTTTTTGCATTGTTTTCACTCTGAGCCTGTTTTATTGCATTATTGCAAGTGTATACTATATATTTGTTTACATCACATATGATGAAATGAACAAAACAAAACAATACTATAATAAACTTAAGGGATCCATGTTTCATGCCAATGCAGGAATTCAGATACAATATTGGATCAACAATAAAAAATACGTTTCCATCATTTTTTTATTTATACACTTAATAAACGAAATATTTTGACAAAAGATTTACATCACATCAAAAAACTTTGTGTTAATATTTCGAAAACTTTCGTCTAACGTGTTGAAAATATTTATTACGAACTATTCCAAATTTAGAAAAAAAGTACAAAATAAACCAAACGATATCGTTACAATATCGAAACTATATATCCTAGGTCAGGCCTGGCAAGACTATGACACGCATGTCAGAAGTGGCTCGCGTGCAGATTTTCGGTGGTACGCGTCACTTTCTTGAGTATTTCCAAATTATGTGCCAAGTTTCAATTAAATCAAATACAATTTTAGGATATTAGTAAATTCATATGTATGTTTGATGTTTGGCATGGGCTTTCAAAACGTGTTCTGATGATGGGAACCTAGAAAATTCCCGAAATAGATCTATCAACACATTCCTGAAAGGGTCATATAATTAGATTATTTATTAGGACAATATCCTAATGAAGAAATATAGAGTATGGCCTCGAACTTGAATAATTTTTTTAGTTAGTCTCTTTACAGGAAGAAGAAGAAGAAAACATTTTTATTGAAAAATTTTACGGACACAAGGGATACACCAGACTGCCGCAGTTTCGTCCCCCTCCTGGGAGGGGGACGAATTCATTTTCATAGTAATTTTTTTTTTTTTTTTAATTTTAGTGGGCTCTGTGCGATAACTCCCAGGTGAAAACGTCAAAAAAAAAAAAGAAATAAGTCCCAAAAATTTTTAATAGAAATTCGGGAGTAATTTCAAATGAAATAATACCCAGTTCTTTTGCAGTTATTTCATAATCCGAAATGAAATAAGTCCCAACAGAACTTAGCGTGGGACTTATTTCATTTTATTTTCTTATTCGGTGTTATTATTTCATTTGCTGTGGGAGTTATTTCATTTTCAAAAATTCATTATTTTTTTAATATTATTAATATTCTAAACGGTTCCTATAACGGGATCTTTCAAAATATTTTGATGATCTTCTTAAATTGACCTAACTTAATCTGTTCTTTAACAAATTTTGAAGGCGTAACGTTAAATTCCCCAAAGTCATATTGCCCAAGAAAAAAACGACATGGCGCCCAAAAAAGTTATATGTAAATTGTTGTTGTAAAAATGTTCTTGTTTTTGGGCAATACGACATTGATTTGGACAAAATAACATTTTTTGTTGGGAGCTATGATGGTTTTTTGTTTGGCCAAAATAAATTTGGGCGCTATGACGGTAAAAAAAGAAGTTATTGCCCCAAAATCATAATTTATTTCTTTAAATGTCATAAGACCTTCAATGTCAAGGCTGATTCATGAAATCAAACAAATAAGTTTTAAGGTAACTTAAAAAAATTGCTTCAATTTTATTTTTTTGTGTCGCACGCAGAAAAAAACTTTATTTGGCGTAGCCTTCTACGGAGGAAAAAAATCCTAAGAGCGGCCGAAGGCCGCCACACAGAAAAACTTGTTTTTACAAATCCAATGTTGAATCCGTTGAAATATTATTTTTAAGACAATAAGTAATATAATTTGACCACTCACAGCTTTTTGTTTTTTATCTTAAATAAAAAAGTAGAGCATTGGCCTTCTGTTTATTTAACGTGTAGACAAATTAGTGTAAAATTACATAGAATTTTTAATAAAATAGACTTTTAAAAACTTTACTGCCATGCTTGAAGCCCACTTTTCATCTCCGCACTATCCCCTTTTCAAATAAAGCGATACATTAATAAATAGGAAGAATGTCCAGAGTATTGCTTCTCTTAAAAAAAAGTAGCAGGAATATCGAAAAAAGAAAAAAATACGTGTCCGCTTAAACTTAATAAAGACCAATATATGTGAACTAGGAATTTTGATTTTTCGGGATTCCGGGAGTTTGGAACTGATTTTTTTAATATTATTTAGCTTTAATAAAGCATACACATAAAGTAAACTATTACACATTTTATACTACGTTTCTACTAAACGAAATAACGCATGTTTTGTACATGTTTTCCCATACATTTCTCTCCACGAAAACACATGTTTTGCTCAAAACATGTAAGTAGAAACATAGTATTTTTGTTCAAACCTTACAAAAAAGTAAACAAAAAAAAAACTATTAACTAGAAATCGGCACGTGGGCATAATTTTTGCGTGATTCACGTGAAACACTCGAGTATCCTGTGTACACTGTGTACATTTACGAAAATTTTCGTCAGTTTCAGACATCATTTTTTTTTTAAATTAATTTTAAATCCTCTTTTTAGCCCTTTAACGTGAGACTGTGCAGCTACCTACAACAATCCAAAGTTAATTAACAGCTGCGGGTTCGGGTCGGGATGTTTTTTTTTACAAGTCATTTCAGAAGGTGATAAATGATACCAATTTTTCTTTGAAAGGAAATTTATTGCATATTAAATATATATATATATATTACATTTCATTTTTTTTAACCAATAAAACTGATTCAGATTAGATTTAATTACGTTTGTGCAATACTATAAAAACTGAATTATAATTTTCAAAATTTAGAGATATGAATAAACATGTTTTAAGTTTTTTTCTGGTTTATATTCTTTTAAATGAAATTTTTTTTTATCAATTTTGGTATTAAATTTAATTGACTCAAATCATGTTTAGCAAACACTACCCTCTCATTACAACGGCTTTACCTACCACTCCCAGCTCTAGACCAAAAAACTACGATACAAATAGTGGCATGTGGCTTCTAATCTAACAGCATTCATTTCGAAAATTCCTACCAAAAATATAACATTTATATATAGTTTCTTTTGATTAAATATCAAATAAATTCAAAAAACCAAAAGGGGTAATTTTTTACCACATTTCTATCATGAAAGAAAATCCTTGTTAGTTAAAGAAAATATTGTGTGATTTTGTAATAAAACTCTTTAATTTTTATTGAATATTTATTGAAAGGCCAAATGCACCAAAGTATCGTCATAATTAATTTTAAAACACACATTTTCGTTTAATTTTAAAATGCTTATATTTTCCAATTGAACGCCTCTTTAAGTTCTTTTTGATATGCATTTAAATTAAAATAATTTTAATAACAAAATATATTGCATATTATGGAAATTTAAAATAAACTCATTTATTTAAATGATATTTGTTGCACAATTTGTTTGTTCTTTTTTTTTAAATATTATAAAATGAAATAAAGTACCATATGATTTCTTTTTTTTGCTGTAAGTATTAATTTAAAAATAAACAATATATTTTTTCAAATTCTCATTAAGTTCATTGAACCGTTAACATGTAATTTCCCTTTAATATAATTCGTTTACCACATTTATATACACTAATCCATGAACACTTATATTATATTATATCATTCATTACTTGAAAGAAGAAAATTCAAGTAATGAATTTTTGACCTCATGTCTTCCGATTTTCTCTATACTAAAAATATATATTCTCTATGGAGCCTATATCTCCATTTTAAGTTTTTAAATTTTTCAAAAATTCGATAATTTTTTTTTGTTTTAATTAAAAAAAAAAAATCAAAGAATTCCAAAAGTATGTAAATTTAAAGAGCCGTATACTAGAAAGTTGTTTAAGGACATCGCTGATTAAAAAGTGTTCGATTTTCACAATTGTCCTCTTTTACACCAATGAATGCATTTAAAAAAATATGCATTTTTATAGCAAATGAAATTTTTAGATGCATTTTCAAAATTGTTTTCCCTCTTTAACAATTTTTAAACATGGATAAGTCGAATATTTAACATTTTTTTTATAAAATTAAATTTCGCTTTTTCTGTGAGTCGAATGTCTTCTAATTTTCTCGGTTTTTTTTTAATTATTTCCATACAAAAATTTAATTATTTGCATAATTTGGTATTTTAATATTCAGAATATGTTTTAAAACTGTTTAAAATTCACAACAAACTGTGATCAATACAAAAACGTGATTTATTTTAATTAATTTCTTTAAAAAAATAATTTTGATGCAGAAGCAATTTTTGATTGCATTTTACAAAATGCATCAAAGAACTGCATTTGCATCAAAACAGACAGATAAACCTAAAAAAATCACTATGGAAGTAAATAATGGATAAGGTTTTTTTTTTTAAATATTTGTTATGCGCTCCATGGTGTATGTGTGTACAAAAAATTAATCAAATTTGAAGATCATTCCATTTGGGATTTATCATGGATGAATCATGGATCTCATGATATACAGTGTTGGTCACCAAATCAGCCCACCCAGCACACACAATTTTTGCTAACTATTACACTGCCGACTTTTTGTTTGCGGATATATTTCTATTTTGACTTCTGAATCTTGTTAGTGGTTCTTAAATTAAAAATAAAAAGATTTAAATGTATGCACCCTCCCCTTACTGACCATTTTAACCACAAAAATATTCGTATATCCTAAAATGCTTTATTTGATTTTGTTCTGGTCATTAGATGAAGCTACACTGCTAATAATCCATGCATAAAAATACCAATAAATGTCAAAATAACAGAATCTTTCGTAAAATAAACCAATATTTGTTCATTTTACGAAAGTTTTTGTTGTTTTGACATTATTTTCGTACACACAGAGAATAAAGTGCCAACCGAATTGAAAAGTGTATTTTAATAGTAACAACTTATACATTCAGTTAGTACCACGATATTTACATACGATTTCTGAATATTTTGGGTGTTGCAGCAAAAATTCAGTTGCGTTATCCAAACTTTGTTGTCAAAACTTGTGTTCAGTTGAACTAACTGACTGAAATTCGTAATAACAGAGTTTAAGTCGAAGTAACCGAATTTCAGTTGGCAAAGAGCTAAATTTTTCTCTGTGTGTATTATTAGCATGGATTATTATGAGTGTACATTAGGGTCGTACTTATTTTTCAACTTGCAATTTTTGGGGCTGCCCCCTCTTAAAATATTTGTTTGGGTGTCAAAATACGCCACGCAAAAAATTAGAGTTCTAGCATAACGGGAAGATGTCCCGCATCGCCCTTGAAAATCGGACCCCTTTGAAAAACGGGCATAATTTAAAAAAAATTATAACTTTTTTTTCTTCAAAATTAAAAAAATATAAAACAATTAACTACTCAGATAAAAAATATTACTTTCCCAGAAAATCGCTAACTTACCCTAACTTTGTGTCAAAAAAATTAATAAATATTTTGGGTGTACCTCAAAGTGACTTTTTTGCATTTTTGAAAATTTTATTCAACAAAAATCAAAAACCTGGTGTTTGCTGTAAAGTATTTTATTAAACACATCTCAAGTATAAAATAAGCCAAGTATTACGGATATCCGTTGGCAAAAATTTTTGTTAGAGCATTTTGATTCTAGCGGATTTCAACGTTTTTTTAAATTTGTATAGACTTTTTTTTTAACAAGGTTTTTGTAATATTTCATCAATGTTATTGTGTATGCTATTTTATATAATTGTAATAACTTTATTATAAAGTATAATTTTTCGTGTTCATAGTTAACTTGTGTTTTCGTGGGGTCAAAATTGACCCTCGTATTTTAAAGAGTCAAAAATCACAAAGATGACAAAATAAATTTTTGTTTATGTTTCTAATTGTAATTTATTTACATTTTAAAATTAATTATTTAGTATAAATTCAGATATTTGTATTCATATTTAAATTGATTTTTTTGTACATATTCAGGAGTATTTTTGAAAAACGTATTTTTAATTTAATAGTGTAAATTTTTTTGCATCCGGGTAGTACTTCCGATAATCGGCTACAATTTGCATTATTACTTGTTTTTCCTCCTCGTTTCGTGATAATACTTTATTGTAGTCCTCCATGAGCTTCACTGCCCGTTCTGCCGTGTCATTAACAACCTTTAATTTGTTAACGTGGGTCATATTTGACCCCAGGTTAACATGGGTTAACTATTAACAGAACAAAATAGTATTTTATAATAAAGTTATTACAATCATATAAAAGAGCATATACAATAATATTGATGAATTATTATTAAAACCTTGTTTTAAAGTAAAAATGTATAAAAATAAAAAAAAAAAACATTGAAATCCCCAAGAATCAAAATGCTCTAAAAAAAAAATTGCCAACGGATATCCACAGTACTTGGCTTATTTAATACTTGAGATGTGTTTAATGGAATACTTGACAGCAAATACTAGGTTTTAGATTTTTGTTGAATAAAATTTTCAAAAATGCAAAAAAGTCACTTTGAGGTACACCCAAATATTTATTAATTTTTTTGACACAAACTTAGGGTAAGTTAGCGATTTTCTGGGAAAGTAATATTTTTATTTGAGTAGTTATGATTAAACCCAACACAAAAATTATTTTATATTTTTTAATTTTGAAGAAAAAAAAATTTTTAATTTTTTTTTAAATTATGCCTATTTTTCCAAAGGGCTCGATTTTCAAGGGCGATTCGGGACATCTTCCCGTTATGCTTGAACTCTAATTTTTTGCGTGGCGTATTTTGACAACGTAACAAATATTTTAAGGAGGGGTACAGTCAAAATCTCATTTTGATTTTTCGCCCATACATTGAAAGACCACATGTACATGCCAAATTGCTTAGTTTACGAGATACACCAAACGTCGCTTTTTTCGGAGTTAAAGGTTCATTGAAAAAATCAGACTTTCTCAACAAATAAAGTGACTATATTACCCTGATGAATAGTTTATGCACATGTTTTTTTTTACCAATTTAAATTTTTTTCAATGATCAATGTCAAAATGAACATATTTAAACAAAAATATAAAACTTTATTGCATTATCAAAATTTTTATATTTATTTAAAAATGTCTACACAGGTTACACCGCAAGGGTTGTAAAAGGGTTAAAGTTGATTCTCAATTTAAAATCTTTTTAAAAAAGATTATATTGGTGAAATATATATATAAAAGACAATGTTGCCGATGTTTCTGTTAATTACCACAATATTTCTGCCTTGAATTTTAACCATTTGACGACCACAGGCAAGTATGATTGATCAAGCGCTTCTGCCACTTATAATTGTCCAGGTAAAATATAGAGTAAATATACCCGAAGGTAATTTCTAAGAGAGTGTTGGGGGCAACAAAAATGTGGTCCCACCCAATATAGTCCCACTTACCGGTTAGGTGTTCTCCAAATTGGTAAAACAGAATTCTTTATTTAAGAGGCAAAATTAACTGTTTTTAACTAATGAAATGAGGGGCAAGTCATGTAATATAATTAGTACATTGTATTAAAACATTATGATGCTTGTTAAGAAAAGACCCTAACCACGTGTTTGACTACTAATAAGACAAAGATGGAGCAAAATTGATAATTAATGGGTTTTTTGTTAAAGCTCTGCCTTTTCTGGTGGCTCTAGCTTTTTTAAAACTTCGGATTCTGATGAGATATTTAGCCAGATCGAAATAGTAGTATCAACCTTGCTAATATGTTTGATTTGCTTTATTTTTGTAAATATACATAAAAATAAAAATAGACATAAAAATAATCTCGATGTATAAAAAACTAATAAAACTGTAAATTATATAAAAACATTAAACATTATATAAAAAAAAAAAAAATAATAACATGACAATGGAAATTTCATGCCGGGTAGGCTAATTCGGTGACCACCACTGTACGTAAATATAAAATAAATGAATTTTAACATTTTAAATTTGTTTTATTACAATTCTAAGTGGAATTTACTGGCTCTTGATAAGTTCATTGAACTTATATATGTATATGTATGTATGCATGTTTGTTTTTATTAGTATACTTCTTCTTCTACTTCTAAAGACTTCTAAAGTAACACTGTTCAGACATGATGTTTTTTGTTTACTAATTATTTTTATTCAAATAATAGTTATTAAAATAATCTGCTAGTGATTTAAGTGCATTGTTAGGGTTATAAGTGCATTATTAGGGTTATATATATATCCTGACCCATACAATCCATACAAAAATATAAAGAAACGCAATTTGCCGCAGTTGAAGTTCGACACAATTTTTTTGTTTATTTAATCTAAAAATTAATATTTCGCTAAAAGTAATTAGACTATAACGTTTTCAAATTTCGCTATATGGTCATAAATAGTGGAGTTTCACTATTTTTAAAAGACCGTTAAAAAAGTTAACACAGGAGAATAAAATCAACTTTATTGATTTTGGCGGTTAGTTTTTAAGGGCCAGTCCCTGTATTAAATATTGTCAAAAACAATTTTAACTTTCGTTCAATAAAAAATTAATTAAATGATTTTGTGTCTAACAAAAATGGTTGTTTTAAATTAGTGTCCACCACTTTACCTGAGTAAGAGTGTTGATAACATTTAGCAAAAAACTTCACAAATCGAAGCTAAAATTTGACATAAAAGCCTAACACGAAATTTACACAGAAAAGTTAATCTGCCAAAAATGGGATTAACTACTTAATCAAACAGCTCCTACATTTTCCTGTTTGTTCTTATGTCGGATCAATATCCCCCTACCTTGCTATTTAAAAATGACAACGTTAATCTTTTAGCAGGCAAATTATACTTTTAACTGTCCAAACATGCATATGTAAACTAGGAAGATTAATGAGGTGGATTAACGTGAATTAAATAGGTTAACTTTGCTGTCTAAACTCCCTATAACAGAATTATTAATTTTAAAGGCTGCATTAACTAAAAGGCATTCTTAAAGGAATATTTAAATACAATAAAAGTTAATGATTTACCAAAAATATTATATCGAAGAAATAATATGTACACTCAAAAAACTAAGTTAGTAGAAAAGTTAGTAAAACATCTTGTAAATCAGGTATACTATTTTCAGCAAATTTTTGCTAAAATTATGTTTTAAACTAAAATTTTAGTTATACTTATTCAGCACTTAACTGTTTTGAACTAATGTTTTACTAATATTTTACTAATGTTTTACTAATTTATTTTGCTAAAAAAATGTGTTGGTTAGCACATCAATAGTGTGAACGACAACCAGACTGAAAGATATACTCAGAATGAATTAGATGTCGCGGAATGTCACGATGTAGTAGTGACGAGAAAAATTATACTAAAAAGTACAACTCTAGATTTTTGTATATGTTTTTCATACATAAAACAAAATAGTGGATTAAAACAACTTAAATTTTGCGTCGTCGCCGGCTTGTGAAAGTAATTGTCTATTAATTAAATAAAAGACAAAATAAAATATTTAAATTTAATAAAGATTAAATGTGTATTTGTAAACTAAATGTTTATATATATTAATAATCTTCAAATAGCAAACAAATATGCAATAGGTAGACAGACTAAAGCGAAAGACAAAGACATACATCTTAGGTAGATTTTTCTGTTTCTTTTTTCTTATTGCAAAAAAGGGTTGTATATGTTATATTTTGTTATTTTTTCGTTTCGTTTCTATAATTATCTGCGGCATTTGCGTTCCTTTAAAAGTTTGCATCATTTAGACTATAACTGATGTAAGTAGTTCAAAGATAATTTCGTTTATGTTATGTATAATTATTTCTATTGTTTTTAGATATTACATTAATTTATATCGTCAATTTGGGTGTATGAAAATTTTTATATTTTGTAACGTATTGTAAATTATTTTAAAAAGAATCACACAAATATGTTTTATGATTTTTAGCAAATTAATTAACTACAGTATAATTTTTCTATAAATTTTTTGAGTTTGTTTCAGTCTACTAATATTCAGTAAAAATTTTATTAATATTTAGCAAGGGTTTTTTTAATTTCTAATCTTAGTGTTAGCAAAACTTTTGCTGAATCTACTAATTTTGTTGCTAAAAATCAGCTCGCTAACTTTCAGCAAAAGATTTTGCTGACATTAGCATTTTTTTTTTGCAAGCACCCTCCTGACTAAAATTTTGCTGACTCAGCAAAATTTTTTGCTGCCTTTACTAACTTTTTTATTTGAGTGTAGTTAAAACGGTTTTGAAAAGTCGTCTTATATATCACAGACAAACATTTTATTAATAACGGTTTCTTCACTTATACATAAGAATTAATCGTCTCCATCAATATAATTTGGTACTTTGGATGAATAGGGACTTTGCATTTTTCTATATTAATGCATTTTCATTATTTGTAACTATTGTATCGTATGCAATTCATATTTTTGGAGGTGTATGTTTTTATTATTTTGTTTTACACTCAGATAATTATCTGCATGATATTATTGATTTTTTGTAGTAAATCAATGAAATTGCACTGGCACTCGTCCATTGAAATTTTTTAGTAAACTAAGGAAAGTTTTCATAAAATGGTATGAAAAATGTAATTTTATTAATTCAAATTTTAATATACGTCATGAAAAGGTTTCATAAAAAGAATGAAGCTTATCATTAATATTAGGAACATTTTCTATTATTGTGTGAAGAAAAGTTTCGTTGATACACTGATAAATTTCATTATTTTTAGTCTATTTAAATTCTCCCTGTGCACCTAAACTGGTATTCTTTGAAAAAATCGTCACAGAATCCAACTAACATATAATTAAGTTATGTTCTGTTGAAATATCATAGCAAAAAATAATCTGGATTTGGTAAGCAGTAACTACATTTTATGCTTCCAAAATAGCGCTTCACCGCCTTGCATACTATAAAGCAATTACGGAAGGCATTCTGTAGTGCTTATCAAAATGACTTCTTTGAAGCAGTTCATAATGCATAGAATAGAGCAATAAAGAATGCATACCATGAAGCATTAATCTTGTCAACATACACTGATAGAATTTTCCTTCATAGTATTAATAAAACGATTTCATTAAAATCGATTCATTGGTTTAATGAAAAATTTCATTAACTGAATGAAAATTCATTAATATTGTTTTCATTAACATTTTTTGTGATTTTTTTCATAATTTCATAAAAAAAAATCATTAAATCAACGAAAAATTTTCAAATTTTTTTCAATAAAAATATTGACTTGTAATAAGAAAAAAAAAATTTTTTTTTGTACTATCATTTTGAAATAAAAAACTGAAAAATTTCTTTTAAACAGAATTAACCAAAACTTTGATATAAATAATTTTTTTTTATTAATTTGCCTAGAGCTAACAGTTTTTGACGAATTTAAATAGTTGGTCACTAAATTCCAGGGAACACATTCTCTAAGAAGAACGATATAGTTTTGTTCAAAACGAGACATAAATTGTTATCGTTTTGACGATGTTACACAAAAACGTTGTGCTAAACGATAATAAATTTTTGTTTTTTTAACAACATTTTTAACAATATTTAACATTTTTATCTAATATGGTCGTAATTTAACTACAAAAAGTAGACTATAATCGTCGATCGTTCTACAGAATTCCAAGCCAGATCGATAAAAAATTACATATTTTGTACCGACATGTAAGAAAATACGTCATCTTTTAACACTAATTATAAAAAATGTAAAGAAAGATGAACAATTTTGTAAAAATAAAGCAATAGAAACAGCAATACATTAAAATTGTTTTTTTTTAGTCCAGCTTTTAATATTTTAAAACGATTTTTTCAATCATTAAAGTTCTTAATATACATAATTTAAAAAAAGTACAACAATTAAAATATTTCTTTGTTATGGATAAAAAAATTTTATTTTCAAAATTTGTAATTTTCGATCTGAAATCTAATCAGATACTTTTCAAATTTTATCTTTTTCGAATTCGTCAAAAATTATGAGCTTTAGCAAATTTGTGGAGAAACAATAGAATTTTCCCCACTGTGCTACATTGGGTGGCCCCGGGAAAACCTTTCTTGTTAGATTTCTTTCTTACATGTCATAATATTCGAAGTAACGAAAATTTGCTGAATCAGTTTAATAAAAATCTGCCATCGCTTTTGCAGAACAGCCTGTGATGTTTACTTTCGAACTTTTCGAACTTTTTTTATAAAAGTATTTTATAGATCCTATAAAGATCAGACCTTATAAATAATATCATGGAATGATAATTTCTCAATAACCACCAAATTGACGATAAAGTGCAAATTATTAAATATCAACGAAAATATTTCATACAAACCATGAATTTTATTCATTAAACACATGAAATTTTCATAACGATTAGGCTAGGATTAATGAAAAAAATTTCAATTACTTTATGAAATTTTCATTTTGTCAATGAAAACATTCATTAAAATTGATTTAATGAAACACCTTTCATTGACTCAATGAAACGTTTCTTTGGGGACTTTTTTATAAAAAAAATCATTATGTTAATGAAGGAATTCATTAATACTACGCACAAATTTCTATCAGTGTACAAAAAAGCGCTTCTTATTGCCTAATAAGGCATGAATTTATTGCTTCTAAGAGCACATGAAAGAAGCACTTTTTACCTGCTTCAAAGAGACATACCAAGTGGCACATCGAAAACAAAAATCATGCCTTCTGGATATGCTTTGGAAGCGCTTCGCAATGAAATAATGCCTTTCGGAAGCGCGTCTGGGTTAGCACTATTTTTTGCTGGGATACCATTAACCACTCTTTGTAATGGATATATCAAAAGAATAAAAAAATTATGGCTGGTGCTTTTATGGAGCTATAAAAAAAAACTAGTCCCAAATTACCCCACCTTCCCCTACAAATTATATATGAATTTATATGCATATAAATTTCAACAACATACTAAAATATTCATGACATGAGGTGTCAAATGAATACAATAACGCATTAACGCCTTCTTATATTTACTTTATTTTTAATTGTTTTAATAAAATAAATAAAAATAAATAAGGCATATTTATGAGCAATTAAATAAACATTTAAAACATGTAAATTTATCTCGACAAAATAAAGATTGTAAATTATTGTATAATAATTGAGAAAACTAATGGAGTGAAAAACTCTTTTTGTTTTTTTATCAAAAACAAATATTGTGGCATACAAATATTTTTTATTACTTACAAACATTTAGTTTTATTGTTGGATTGTAAAATTTAATAAAATTAATAATAAAAAATCTACTGGTTGGTCATTTCATTAAAAGAATTTGAAAAAAAATATATGTTTTTTTTACCAATTTTTTGAAAAAATATGCTAAAAATTTCAAAATTATAAACTTCAAAATAATAAACTATAAACTTTTTATATAATTCAATTTTTTTTTACAATTTTAAAAATTTTGCAAGTGATATCTGTCAATTAAAGAATTTTCTATTTAAAATCAAATTTTATAGCATCATGTATATCGTTTATTTATAATCAAAATGTTCTATCTGCCAAATCGGCAAAAAATATTTTTTAATTAAAAACTCAGACATTTTTATGTTCTGACTGTTTTGTTTATATCACAGAAACTATGTAGGAATGACAATAGTTTAAGTAAGGATATGTTCCTTATTATGGCCTGTTTCCATAAGTAGACCTTTCTATAATTTTATATTAAAACTGTCAACTGGCATCAAGTTAAATTTCCGCCATCACTATTTTAAAAAAGTTTCGACTTGAATACACACTAGACTGACCCACGCTTGTATTGAAAAATAAAAGTATATTCCGATTGTTTTGTATACGTGTATACCAAAAATTGTCTCAGTTGGACGATATTTCGTTCAATTACTAGTGTTTTAGAGTTATATTATTTTTTTATTTACAGTCAGAAATATGACTATATATTCTTGTTTTGCAGTGTATTTATATAATTTGGTCATTGTTAGTGCTATTCCCAATATAAATATTATAAGATCTTAACTACACAGTAAAAAATGTTCGTGTTTTTAGAAGCAGGATAAAACAAATGCGCTGATGTAAGTGCTTACTATTAAGTAATACTGAGAAGTAGCAAACGACACGAATAATTTTCGTATAAAATAAACAAACAAAAATTTTTAGCTTACTGTTTTCCCTAACAAGGGTGCAGGTTGTAAACAGCTTACCATACTCCCTTATAAGGATGCAGGTTGTAATGCAGAAAGTTTCAGTGGATTATAAACGATCTGTAAAAATTCTCCCGAGTGATTTCCCATTGTGTTTGGTGTTCTCGAGTATGAAATAAAAAATAATTAGTCATTTAACTGTTTCTGAAGAGCTAGCACGTGAAGCGGCAAAAAATAGATAGAATAATTATATAATGTGTCAAAAATTTTAACAATAAAAAACTAATATATGTAAAATAAACTATGTATATTCATATTATTACTTTTAATCGTAATAATGTAGACATGAAATATGATTTTACTGAAACCCATAAATCACTGGTTTTTATAAGCGCTGAAATCCGCGCTTATTTTTTTCCAAAAGTAATGCTTCCAATTGGGAATTCGCCATATAAAAATCATAGCATATATAAGCAGGTTTGTAAGGGATTCTTTTTTTAGGCTTACTCCCTTACAAACCTGCTTGCTTGTAAGCAGCGTTTTTTACTGGGTAGGTCTAAATTCATGAAAATTCAAATGGAACCAACTGTTATCTGAAGGCAGAATATTAAAAATTACGTTAATTCAAGAGTACTTATTTCCGATGAGTTTTTAAAGTAGTTTGGTCTGCGTAATTTAAATCTGAGTTCAAAAACGTTCCGAGCTATCGACCATTATTTTTGTAACCCCCTTCAACGGGCAAAAATAGTTCATTGGTCAATATTGCGGAGATGTCTTTAAAATCTGTTTTATTTTTATGGATTTGAATCCTACATAAATTTAACGCTAATTTGTGTAAAACTATACCGGAGGGGTTTCGAATATGTTTTTTCTTTGGAATTGTATCTACAATATTCAGATTTGTTAAAAAAAAATTACATATTAAAAGCATGTTTATAATAAGTTTGTTCGCTTACGCAAAAATTTGTACAAATTTGTAAAAGTTTTTACTGGAAGGTGTTTGTTTACACAAATACTCAGTAAAAAATAGTAAGAAGAGAGCGAAAAGCGACAGGTTGAGACCAAAAAGCTTACAAGTTTTTACTGGAGAAATTTTTGCCAGTAAGAATTTGTAAGAATAAAAAAACATATGATTGAAAAAATATGCTTTTATTTTTAGTAAACAAAAACAAATATTAAATTAAATTATAATTGTTTATGGATTTAAAGTGAAAAATATTAAATAATTAACTATGGAAGAAATTAAAAAACATTCTAAATTATTTCTGGTCGACAATTTCAATTAACTTTTATCATTTCCATACCGACCAGTTGATTTTTTTTTAATATTTGGTATTTAAAATCAGATGTTTTATATATTTTACAAATTCTTACAAATTTTCCGTTCGTTTACTTTTTTGTAAATTTGTCTTACTCTCTGTAATTTTGTTACTGAGTAATTTTTACTGAACACACTTAATATTTACTTCAATAAATAAAACGAGGGATCAAACTTGGATTGAATGGATTTATTCAGTAGATCCAGAAATATAGATAAATATGCCAAAGTTTTTAACCAAATATTTTTTGAACTACAGTAGGCCTATATATCGGGAGGCTCTTTTAATTTTACTATTTTGACTGCGGATTCGTGTTTAGACGGCCAAAGTACTTAAAAAAGGTTTTATTATAAAAGTTATTTTATTATTTGAAATTCTGCTAAATTTCGCCTTAACCCTGAGAAATAGTTAATTTATAGCGACCTCTAAATATTGACCGATTTGGCTGATATTTGGGCCAAGCAGTACTGAGTACTATTGAAACAGGGGCAGCCTTGTGGAGCTCTAAAATTCGACAGTCTTTTTTTGGCCACCTTAATGCACACGTTTTTCTTGGCTATATTTTGTCGTTGCAAAACACCCCGATATAAAGTGTAATTTTTAGTAAACATAAAAAGTGTATAACAAATTAATTTTTTAAGAATTTTCTAAAAAGGATACTATACAATGGTAAATCGGCATATTGTAATGAAACTTGGATATGTTGTTGAGGACAAAAAATATTAGACACGTGTTTTTTTAGGTGAGCAGTTGCATTTTTGGGGGGTTGAAAAGTGGGCCAAAAGTTATAAAACTTTTATATGAGAGCATCGTTAAACTTAAAGCAATGCATATTGTTTTGTGCACAGTATTAATGTTCTCGAGAAAACAAAAATGTTGATACCCATTTTGCCTATATTATGGGCCCAGGTCTGCCACTTATTTGAAATATTCAAAATTGTGGTTATACAAACTTTTCGGGAAAAGTCGTGTTAAAGCCGAACGATTATGGAAATTTGAAAAAAGCCCAGACACACTCTCGATGAAATTAAATAAGCATACTTCAAATACAAATGTGGTATTCGAAAAAAAAATTGTTTAATAACAAAAATGTTTAGACATGCATGGACATGGTTTATATAGCATAATTATTCTCTGTGTGTATAGTATGGTGCACTCAAAAAAATAAGTTAGTAAAAAAATTAGTAAAACGTCTTGTAAATCAGGAATACTATTTTTTAGCAAATATTTTTGCTAAAACCGTGTTTTCAGCTAAAATTTTTGTTATACTTATTCAGCACTTAACTGTTTTATACTAATGCTTTACTAATATACTAATGTTTTACTAATTAATTTTGCTAAAAAAAATTGTGCTGATAAGCAGATGTCGCGGCATGTTGTAGCATGTAACGTTTTATAAATTTTGCCAAAAATGTTGTTATGCGAAAATCTGTAGTGGTAGCATGCATTTCTTTCCGGCTTCCGGCTCGTCGGCTAATGGGGGAGTTCGTTACTACTTTTTCGCAATAATTCATAGCATAACTACAGGAATTATTTAATTTTTGCATGCTTTTAGATGGGTAAAAGAGAGATAGATAGAGAGATTGAGCGGGAACGGAAGTGAAAGAAAAACAAGATTTTTAATAAAGATCAGAAATGAAAATTGTTGACGGGGTGCGTGTTTAGATGTTGACACGACATTTTCCCCACCCAACCATGATCATGCTGCGGAAAGCATTAAATATTATGCATGATCCCATAGATAAATTAAACTATTCGAACAGCTAGACAGAAATCATAATGCAAAGTTTAGAATTTCATTTCAAAAATTCAAAGTTTTTATTAAAAAGGGAATTTTTCTTAAACATTAAAATGTTTATCTTAAAAATAGTTATTCAACTAATAGCAAAAAGAAAAATTAATTGTGAAATTAAAAAGAAATTTAACATAATTAAGTTAAAAAAAATTAAATTAACTTTAAAATATTAGAACAATAAAAAAAAACAAAAGCAAAAAAAATTTTAAACCGGATGTGCAAAAATCATAAAAAAAAATAGCTGAAAAAAGAAAAAGAAATATCCAGTTCGGATATTTTAAATAGATAAATGAATATCCAATCCGGATATTGAAACGATAAAAATAATAAAATAATAATAAAAATGTGCAAAATCACTCCAAAAAAAAATCATAATATATAACCGAGTAAAAAAATTAGTGTTATAAAAAAAAATTATATCTTGAAAAATCGAATTGATAGTCGTAAAACATTAAAACTATTAATAAAAATTAAAAAAAACTAAAAAAAAATCTTTGACCGGACCGGGATTCGAACCTGGAACCTCCGGGTTGTCAGCCGGACGCACTACCTCTACGCTATACCGTAGCTTACGTATCTGGTAGGAATATATTGACCAGTAGCACTCTCGTTGGTTACACCATGTAACAATCAAAATTTAAATAAAATGTAAAATAGTTATTTTCAAAGGAATTTTAGTTTAATGCTAAAAATAGCATTTTTTTTTGTTGTTTAATAACAAAATTAAAAAGGGAATACGAAAAAAAAATTATAACAGCATTTATTATTAAATTTTGATTGTTTTTATTTTTGATTTATATTTTTTTTTCAGATATTGAAATGATTTTTTTTTTTCCCCCAGGTATTAAAATGACAATTATTTAAAAAAAAAGAAAAACATATATAACGCGAAAAAGCAACATTGATAAAAAAAAATCGAATTTATTAATTTATTTAAATTAAATTTATAAAAAAAACAGAATTTGGAATTTAAAAGGAAAAATTTAAAAAGAATATTTTCTTAGCGAAAACATTTTTTTTTTTTTTCAAATGTTATTGACAAAATAACAAAAAAATAAATTTTGTGAATAAAAAAAAATATAAAAAAATAAAAAAAAATTTCCGATGTGCGCACCGGGAGTTGAACTGGGAACCCTCTGATTGCCGGGCAGAGGTGCTAGCGTTGTGCCAACCGGATAAGTAAAGCCAATCAGCTAATTACCGACGTAGTTCGATACAAAAAAAAAAATAGGTAGGTTAAACGGTGTAATTAAGCAAACGTATGTTTTTTATATATTTTTACTAAGCACTGTTAAATTTTAACAATTCCGATAATTATAAAATCGCGAATAACTTTTTCAATTTTTAAGGTATATGGGTCATCATTATACTCTAATTTCTCGAAATTTAATTCCCGATCGAATGAAACTATTATATCCGCGGTATCACTTTTAGAAACTTAAAATATCAAACACTCATAACTTAATTTTTTTTTTTTTTTAATAAAATTTTAGCAAAATTAATTTAAAATTACGTTTCACTGTTATTAACAGAACTATGTTAATAACATTTGAGTTTTCAATCAATTTAATTTATTATGAGTATTTGATATTTAAATTTCTTTTTAAAAAAATTACAAATAAAAATTTATGTAAAAACTTACAGTTTCCTTGGGATCCCACGTCGAAAGATCTTTCGCTGGTGTCCTGGACTGATGGATGGTCACAATGGGTTTAAAAAAAATTATTTATATAAAAAAAATTTATTTCAATTTTTATTTGATTTTTTTTTTTTTTTTCCGTTTAACACTTCCGAAATTCCGTTTTAACAGACTGTATTAATATTAGCAAGTCTTTTCGGTCTTTTTTTTTCTAATTTTAGATTTTTTTTTCTTCTATAAAAAAAAATGTTTTTTTTTTTTTTTTATGTTAAATTTTGCACACTTTTTTTCATTTTTTTTTTTATGATTTTTGCACTTACATACATACAAACGAATTATAGAAAAAAAATTAAATTTTTAAATGAAATTAAGAGAATTTTGTTTTGGTGTTTTTATGTGTCTTTTAACACTTTTAGGCCTTTTTAGTTTTTAATTTATTTATATAATTTTTTTTTTTTTTTTAAACAAGAGTTATTTTTTTAAAGTTTAGATTTTAACACTTTTTTTTCTTTTGATATTTTGTAATTTTCTTGATTTTGATTTCCTCCAACAATGGTAAGCACTTTAAGTTTAAATTTTTTTCTATGGGTGTTTTTGCCAAAAGTAAATTAGAAAAGTTTTTTTTTATATTATTTTATACTTTGACTCTTTTCCACTAATTCACAGTATATTTTGTAAAGAAAACTGATGCAGTCGGGTTTGCGCTGAGGGTTTCCCGTTCCCATTAAATGAGCCGGACAACAGCAAAATAATTTCGCCGACGGACTTCCCTGTGCCTCGATGGAAATTTCTCTATGGTGTAAAAAAAATGTTGACTCCCTTGCCAAATAATCTTCCCCGTATGCAAAGCCACAAAAAAAAATAGATTTTTTTTTTTCCAAATTCAATAAAGAAAATCTAGTATGAATTTATAAAAAAAATTATTAGAAAAATAATTAAAGTAAAAAAAAAAATTTTTAATAGAACTTACTTTCCTTAGAGAAATTAAAAAAATATATTCAAAAATTCACTAGAACTCTTTATACAACATGGCAGCAATCAGAAAATGGACGATTTAATGACATGAAAAAGTATTTATACCCCGAGTAGTGTACCAAAATTTTGGAAATTAAACGTTAATTCAGCATTAATATATTTAACACTAATACTAACAAAATCATTTTTACACACACGCTATCAGATTTAACACAAATGAATAAAAATAATCTCTCTCAACCTTACGATATAAAGTGGACTGCATTATCACAGAGTTGTAATTGTTAGAAAATTACAATTATAACCGTTAAAGGAAAAAGGTTTTAAAAAAAAAGAAATAAAATTTATTTGGAGTTATTGTGCTACAAGCGCCCCCTACATAACCCCCCTGCCAAAATCAGGTTTGGGGCTACCAAGCTATCAAAACTGATACCGCTTGTAGCAAAAAGGAAAAATATAAAAATCTAAATAATTTGAATCAGTATATAAGATCATTGCCGAATGTCCTTGGCGTGGTATACTCCTACAGATTTTCCATTCAAATCCTCTAATTCGTAGTAACAGTTGCCAGTTTTCTTACGAATTCGGGCTTTTACAAATGGCGGAGAAAGCTTAGAATTATACCCCTTTTCAAAATTACTTTGACGAAAATTTCGCCTAAAGACCTCTTGGCCTACTACGAAGCTAACTTCACGAGATCGCAAATTATAAGACTTTTCGTTCCTATCCTGTTGTCGACTCATATTCCTTACTGCTCGGTTCCTAATTACATTAAACGAATCCTCTCTATTGAATTTTACAGCCCTATCGTCAAGCATTTCCAGGTTCCGCAAAGTGCATATGACTTACCGTTAGTAATCATATGTTGTCCGAACGCCATGTAATAAGGAGAAGTACCTATAGACGAATGCACAGATGATCGTAAAGAACAACTAATGCTACTGAGGTACTCATCCCAATTACTTTGATCGTGTTTAATATAAGCCCTTATAGCCGATAGAACTGAACGATTGACGCGCTCAGATGCATTTGCTTGGGGCGAATAAACCGCGGTATACACGTGATTAATGCCATAATTCTGTAACAGTTTATTGAACTGGGACGACTTAAATTGAGACCCGTTGTCTGAAACTATAGATTCCGGCGTGCCGAAGGTGTGAAACAATTCTTCCTCAAGGTATTTAATTACAACATCCGCTGTGAACTTCTTAATAGCTTTCAGAAAACAAAACTTTGAAAAATGGTCGAGAACAACGAAGATTCCAACGTGACCTGATTTTGAACGAGGATATGGTCCAAGAAAATCTACGTATAGTTTTTGGAAAAATCTAGAAGTAGTAGAAGTTTTTCCCATAGGTGGTCGAGTAACATAATTTGGGTGTTTAGTGCCTTTACAAACGTCACAAGAATTAACATATTCTTTGACGTCGTTAACCAGGTTTGGCCAAAAATAAAACCGTCGTATACGCTCCAATGTTTTGGTTATTCCCCCATGACATGACAAATGACTATCGTGAGCCTTTTCCAAAATCTCTCTGATCATATCCCGTGGGATCCACAGCTTCCAGGCAAGATCGTCCTGAACTTGTTCACCAGAACAGTGTTCAGTCCGTCTGTATAAAAAACCGTCTATAATCTTAAGGTCTGGAGTTTTATCAAGATTTTCCTTAATTCTGTCCAACAGTTGTAAGTATTCCGTACTTTTGAATTTTTCGGATTGTAAATCCACGAAGACCCCAGAGTCATCTAAAAC
The DNA here is from genome assembly GCA_021234595.1 of Delia radicum. NCBI lineage: Eukaryota > Metazoa > Arthropoda > Insecta > Diptera > Anthomyiidae > Delia > Delia radicum. The sequence continues at coordinate 121,799,099 of CM037854.1, forward strand.
GGACAAATTTAACCCATGGACTTCGGACAGATCTTCAGTGTTAGTACGCGAAAGTGCATCGGGAACTACATTTTTGCTGCCTTTTCTGTGTTCAATTTTAAAATCAAAGCCCTGAAGTTTCAAAGCCCATCTTGCTAGCCGCGAATTGAGGTCGGTTTGGGACATAAGCCACTTTAGTGATGCATGATCTGTAATCACTGTAAACTCATGACCCTCAACGTACGCTCGGAACTTTTTAATGCTTAGCATTGCTGCTAAACATTCCTGTTCGGTAACCGAATAATTGCGTTGGGCTTGGTTCAGTTTCTTCGACATAAAGGCGATGGGAAACTCTTCGCCTTCCGCAGTTTTCTGTACCAATACGCTTCCTATACCAGTGTTGCTAGCATCACAGTGAATATAAAAAGGCTGTGAAAAGTCAGGACTATGCAACACTGGGGCGGTAGTCAAGATGTTCTTTAATTCTTCAAATGCTTTTTGAGCGTCGTCGCTCCAAACAAATTTTCTACTGGTCTTTAACAAATCTGTTAAAGGCGAAGTAACAGCTGCGTAATTCCTAATGAACTTCCGGTACCAACCGGACATACCCAAGAAACGTCTGAGTTGCTTAACAGACCTCGGTGTCGGGAATTCAATTATGGCCGATATTTTATCCGGGTCTGTTTGAATCACCCCATTCCCTACCAAATGGCCAAGGTATCGGACTTCCTGTACGCAGAATTTTGATTTCTCAACATTTATGGTCAGTCCTGCTGAACGAAATTGCCTAGCTACTTCCCGAAGAACCTCCAAATGTCTTTGAAACGAATCCGAAACAATCAACAAATCGTCCAGATAGACAAACACTTCTGTTCGCAAATTCGCCGGTATCACCTTGTCCATTAGCCTCGACATAGTTTGTGGCGCATTGCAGAGGCCGAAAGGCATGACCTTGTAATGGTACAAGGGACGGCCAGGAACAGTAAATGCTGTCTTCTCCTTCGACGATTTGTCAAGTGGGATTTGCCAAAACGCATCCTTTAAGTCTAGACTAGTTATGAACTCTGCCTTCGGTAACCGACTAAGGATGCCATCGATATTAGGCAAAGGATATGCATCCTTGACCGTTACTGAATTGACTTTTCTGCTATCTAGACATAATCTGACTTTGCCTGGCTTACGAACAAGGACAATTGGAGAGGACCAGGGACTATCCGACTCCTCTATTACGTCATTTGCTAACATCCGGTCTAGTTCGGCATAAATCAGTTTCTCCATTGCTGGAGATACCGGAAAATGACGCTGTTTTATAGGTGTGGCGGAACCAACATCTATAACATGAGATATGATATTTGTTCGACCTAAACCTTCTTCAGCAAATGACGGAAAAGATTTTATAACAACCTGAAGTTGTTGTTTTTGTAGATCTGAAAGGGGACGTTGATCAGCAGAGATTTCGGTTACTCCGTTATAAAATAATTTTAATTTAAGTTCAGAGACCAATCCTGGAGGTAACAAATCAAACATTATCCAAAAATCTATACCTAAATACAAATTTTGGGATAACTTCGGAACGATATACAGTTTTATTGGTTTGGTTACTCCTCTAAAAGTGACTGTGGTTTTAACAAACCCTAAAACATTTTGCGGTTTTCCATCAGCAGTTTTAACGAAGGAGCGAATCCTTTTAAACTGTTCATTGGACTCTAGAAAATCGGCTGCTGCTTTTGCTCCTATACAACTTACTGACGCACCAGTATCTAACAAGCCAGTGTAAGGTTTATTAAAAATAACGACGTCAGCATATGGACGAATGTCATTCGGTTTATCATAGATGGTACACAAAAAGCTACGACGCGTATTTTTGACTTCCTTCCAGAAATCTTGAACACGTTTAGTAGACCTAGCGTTTTTAGGTTTGGGTGGCGGTTCATTAAAAATTGTAGCTCTTTTAGCATTGTATTCCGCTAAACGGATATGAAAAGGCTTAAAGTATGTTGGTGGGTGAGATTTAGGAAAATTATTTGACGAAGAAATCGGTAAAGAATCATTCTGATTGAAATTTGTGTTATTAGAAGAATACAAAGAATTAGTATTTAAATTTGGTAAATCCGAGATTTGTGTAGAATTACACGAGGTAGTATCTGGGAAATTTGTTTCATCAAAACCACGTTCGGTTGTTTGAGAACTTTGAAAATTTATATCCGGTTTAGAATTAATAACATTTTGTGAAAAATTGGAATTTAAGTTGAAATTATCATGTGATTTACGACTTGAAATTCCATTCGGTTTGAATATTACTCGGTATTGGCACTTGTCGAGTTCGTTGGTTTGCGTGCACTTTTCAGCGCACTCCCTCGTGAGTTTTTTGAACCATTGCAATTTGAACAATTTGGTTTATAAATGTTTGGAACACCACAACCGTAGCAAAACACTCGACGTTCATCAAGGCAGTCTTGATACCTGTGTCCAGCTTTCTGACAATTCCAACAGGTCAATGAAATGGCTGAAATATCCTCAACATCAGATTCTTCCTCACTTTCAACTAACTCATGAACCTGTTTACGAGGAACGAAGGGTTTGGAATATGGTTGTCGTTTTCCAACATCTTGTAAGAAGAATTCACGTCTACGACATATGTCACGTAGTTTCGAAACGGTAGAAATAGAAAGATTTAAAATTTCATGTTGAATTTCTGGTAGTAAATTACGACGCAAAATTTCAACTAAAACATTCTCCGGTAAAGGAGTTGTCAACCTATCAGATATGTCTACTATCGCCTCGTAGAACGAGTCGAAACTTTCGCCAGATTTCTGCTTGCGATCGCGAATCATTTCGCGGAAATCGACGTCTGTTCGAGAATCCTGATATTGTTCTCGAAGAGCTTTGCATAAAATGGGCCATCTAATTCTCCTTACAGAGCGATGATGTCTCCAGAACCAATCATTGGCTTTGGATTCAAATAAAGTTGAAATATGGTCGCAAAGGAGTTCAAAATTTCCACCTAATGTTTGGGTTGTCAACGCTTCTATCCTATAAATAAAATTGTCGACAGACATTCCGCGAGAATCACCTGTAAATCGAATTTTCCAGTTAGCAATTATATGCCCTATTTTATCAGTCCTAACGGATGAAGAGGAAGAATTAGACTCATTATTCGCACCTTGATGATTGTTTTGGCTATTATTAGCGCTAGGTAAACCCAATAGTTGCTCCAGCGTTTGCTGTTCAACATCAGCCACTGTGCGAGGTCTGGTCGAAATTGCTGCTGCAGCTTCTTCCGGTTCAAGAGCTGGTTGATGATTTTGCTGTTGGCTACCTAAATTTAACCGCTGAAAAATATCTTCAATTTTGTCCTCAATTACCCTATCAAAATGATTGCTAAGATGAGTAAGCATATCGGTTTGTTGAGCACTTACAGCTGCTGTGACCAAATTAATAACTTGATCCCGCTGACCTTGAGGAGAACTTGAGGCTAAACCTGCAGGTAATTGCAAATTTTGGTCACTAGGATGGACTGACCTATGTGTATCAAAGTCTAAAGCACGCTGCACATGAGCTCGGGTTATCGGATCAGGTTGTGAAGTAGTACTGGGGGTAGACAAATTTGTAGGTATTATAATCTTACTTTTGCAGAATGGACAAGCTGCTCTAGTTTTAGGGAATTTTTTAGACAACCTATGTGAAGTGGATGTCCACAAGGTGGAATATACATAAACTTAGATTCTGTGATAACTTCCTTGCAAGAAACACAATTAACCAAACTAGTTCCATTGTTTGCAGAATCATTATTATTTCCATTTAAACCCATGTTGAATAATAAAAAAAATTCAAAAACTTGAAACTAAAGGAAATGTATAAATATTAAACTAATATTATGTAGAAATTCGAGAAAAACAGACGAATGAGTAGCAATCTAAACTTGCTTGTAAAGAAAATCAAACAAAATTAATTAAAATTAATTAAATGAGCGAAGAAAATCAAAATGATCAGATTGTAAACCAGAGATAATATGACTAAAAAAAATTATTTAAATGTGCGTTGATAAAATTAAATTTACCAAAATAATCAGAGCGCAAAAGGGTTGAAAAAGTATTAAAAATAATTTGTTAAAAAAAATTATAAAGAAGAAGTTTGTTCTCTTACGAAAAAAATTCAGGCCAAATTAATGAATAAGCTAAATTTGTTTAATTCAAAAATGTTTAAAAAAAAATGTGAAATAAAAAAATATTTTTATTTTAGCCACGTTAAAATATTCTAATATGTTGTGAGAAGAAAATTATTATCCGAAGAAAACTAAATTCTAAAGCTTAGCTGAATTAAAAAAAATGTAATATCGAATTTTAGAATATAGAAAAGCATGAAAAAAAATAAAAATAATTTTCAAAATTTTCAAATGCTTTAGAAAAAACTAGATGATGATAAAAATTCAAATGTAATGGGATATTCAGAATTCAAATTTCAACACAATTTGTATTTGAACTTTTGAACAAAATAAAAAAAAATCAATCTATTAGAACGCTGGGTCGGTTCAACCTAACTAGAATCTAAGATCGTGTAATTAGAAATATTTAAATGAAAACTAGAAAAACCTATAATATATATTTTTAAAATAATTTTCAGATATGAGAAAATTAAATTGGAATAAAAATCGAATTAAAAATCTAATCAAGATATTTAATAATTTTTGTTTTAATTTGAGCGCGAGCGATAGACGAGATAAATCATAAATAGGTTGGATTTCTGTACTAAACTGACGAATAGTTAAATTAAAGTCAACAATATTAAATCAGAAATTTAAAAAAAAAACTTGAGGAAAATATAGAGATAGAAAAAGATTTAAGTAAAAAGCGATAGAGGGAAGAATAATTGGTACTAGTCTGAAAACTTTCCAAACAGTCAATTCCAATTAAAACTAAAACAAAAATGAGGGAGTTATACCGAAATTAATCATTAATTAGACGGTCAGTGTTCAGAATTTTTCATCCAAACGAAAGCATTTCCAGAAAAAACTAATAAAAAAAATTGATATAGCTACTGAAGAAGTGAACGTAGGCGTATGATTAATATTTAACAGTTAGTTAACATCAAGCTTGTTGTTGTATGTTAATTCCGAAAAGTAAAATTATCATGCGAAAAGAAAATGACTGAAAATTTATAGAAATAGATAAAGAATGCTTGAACAAGGTTACAAAAGATGGGGATAGAAAAGATTTGAATGAGAGAAAGAATTTTAGTTGGGACCACACAAAAACTTGAATAAATTCAAAAAGATGTTAATAATGAGAAGAATTATCGTGTATGTGTGCGTGGGCCCCACGTTGGGCGCCAAAAATAATATCTGTAGCATGTAACGTTTTATAAATTTTGCCAAAAATGTTGTTATGCGAAAATCTGTAGTGGTAGCATGCATTTCTTTCCGGCTTCCGGCTCGTCGGCTAATGGGGGAGTTCGTTACTACTTTTTCGCAATAATTCATAGCATAACTACAGGAATTATTTAATTTTTGCATGCTTTTAGATGGGTAAAAGAGAGATAGATAGAGAGATTGAGCGGGAACGGAAGTGAAAGAAAAACAAGATTTTTAATAAAGATCAGAAATGAAAATTGTTGACGGGGTGCGTGTTTAGATGTTGACACGACATTTTCCCCACCCAACCATGATCATGCTGCGGAAAGCATTAAATATAATGCATGATCCCATAGATAAATTAAACTATTCGAACAGCTAGACAGAAATCATAATGCAAAGTTTAGAATTTCATTTCAAAAATTCAAAGTTTTTATTAAAAAGGGAATTTTTCTTAAACATTAAAATGTTTATCTTAAAAATAGTTATTCAACTAATAGCAAAAAGAAAAATTAATTGTGAAATTAAAAAGAAATTTAACATAATTAAGTTAAAAAAAATTAAATTAACTTTAAAATATTAGAACAATAAAAAAAAACAAAAGCAAAAAAAATTTTAAACCGGATGTGCAAAAATCATAAAAAAAAATAGCTGAAAAAAGAAAAAGAAATATCCAGTTCGGATATTTTAAATAGATAAATGAATATCCAATCCGGATATTGAAACGATAAAAATAATAAAATAATAATAAAAATGTGCAAAATCACTCCAAAAACAAATCATAATATATAACCGAGTAAAAAAATTAGTGTTATAAAAAAAAATTATATCTTGAAAAATCGAATTGATAGTCGTAAAACATTAAAACTATTAATAAAAATTAAAAAAAACTAAAAAAAAAATCTTTGACCGGACCGGGATTCGAACCTGGAACCTCCGGGTTGTCAGCCGGACGCACTACCTCTACGCTATACCGTAGCTTACGTATCTGGTAGGAATATATTGACCAGTAGCACTCTCGTTGGTTACACCATGTAACAATCAAAATTTAAATAAAATGTAAAATAGTTATTTTCAAAGGAATTTTAGTTTAATGCTAAAAATAGCATTTTTTTTTGTTGTTTAATAACAAAATTAAAAAGGGAATACGAAAAAAAAATTATAACAGCATTTATTATTAAATTTTGATTGTTTTTATTTTTGATTTATATTTTTTTTTCAGATATTGAAATGATTTTTTTTTTTTTCCCCAGGTATTAAAATGACAATTATTTAAAAAAAAAGAAAAACATATATAACGCGAAAAAGCAACATTGATAAAAAAAATCGAATTTATTAATTTATTTAAATTAAATTTATAAAAAAAACAGAATTTGGAATTTAAAAGGAAAAATTTAAAAAGAATATTTTCTTAGCGAAAACATTTTTTTTTTTTTCAAATGTTATTGACAAAATAACAAAAAAATAAATTTTGTGAATAAAAAAAAATATAAAAAAATAAAAAAAAATTTCCGATGTGCGCACCGGGAGTTGAACTGGGAACCCTCTGATTGCCGGGCAGAGGTGCTAGCGTTGTGCCAACCGGATAAGTAAAGCCAATCAGCTAATTACCGACGTAGTTCGATACAAAAAAAAAAATAGGTAGGTTAAACGGTGTAATTAAGCAAACGTATGTTTTTTATATATTTTTACTAAGCACTGTTAAATTTTAACAATTCCGATAATTATAAAATCGCGAATAACTTTTTCAATTTTTAAGGTATATGGGTCATCATTATACTCTAATTTCTCGAAATTTAATTCCCGATCGAATGAAACTATTATATCCGCGGTATCACTTTTAGAAACTTAAAATATCAAACACTCATAACTTAATTTTTTTTTTTTTTAATAAAATTTTAGCAAAATTAATTTAAAATTACGTTTCACTGTTATTAACAGAACTATGTTAATAACATTTGAGTTTTCAATCAATTTAATTTATTATGAGTATTTGATATTTAAATTTCTTTTTCAAAAAAAAATTACAAATAAAAATTTATGTAAAAACTTACAGTTTCCTTGGGATCCCACGTCGAAAGATCTTTCGCTGGTGTCCTGGACTGATGGATGGTCACAATGGGTTTAAAAAAAATTATTTATATAAAAAAAATTTATTTCAATTTTTATTTGATTTTTTTTTTTTTTTTCCGTTTAACACTTCCGAAATTCCGTTTTAACAGACTGTATTAATATTAGCAAGTCTTTTCGGTCTTTTTTTTCTAATTTTAGATTTTTTTTTCTTCTATAAAAAAAAATGTTTTTTTTTTTTTTTATGTTAAATTTTGCACACTTTTTTTCATTTTTTTTTTTATGATTTTTGCACTTACATACATACAAACGAATTATAGAAAAAAAATTAAATTTTTAAATGAATTAAGAGAATTTTGTTTTGGTGTTTTTATGTGTCTTTTAACACTTTTAGGCCTTTTTAGTTTTTAATTTATTTATATAATTTTTTTTTTTTTTTTAAACAAGAGTTATTTTTTTAAAGTTTAGATTTTAACACTTTTTTTTCTTTTGATATTTTGTAATTTTCTTGATTTTGATTTCCTCCAACAATGGTAAGCACTTTAAGTTTAAATTTTTTTTCTATGGGTGTTTTTGCCAAAAGTAAATTAGAAAAGTTTTTTTTTATATTATTTTATACTTTGACTCTTTTCCACTAATTCACAGTATATTTTGTAAAGAAAACTGATGCAGTCGGGTTTGCGCTGAGGGTTTCCCGTTCCCATTAAATGAGCCGGACAACAGCAAAATAATTTCGCCGACGGACTTCCCTGTGCCTCGATGGAAATTTCTCTATGGTGTAAAAAAAATGTTGACTCCCTTGCCAAATAATCTTCCCCGTATGCAAAGCCACAAAAAAAAATAGATTTTTTTTTCCAAATTCAATAAAGAAAATCTAGTATGAATTTATAAAAAAAATTATTAGAAAAATAATTAAAGTAAAAAAAAAAATTTTTAATAGAACTTACTTTCCTTAGAGAAATTAAAAAAATATATTCAAAAATTCACTAGAACTCTTTATACAACATGGCATCAATCAGAAAATGGACGATTTAATGACATGAAAAAGTATTTATACCCCGAGTAGTGTACCAAAATTTTGGAAATTAAACGTTAATTCAGCATTAATATATTTAACACTAATACTAACAAAATCATTTTTACACACACGCTATCAGATTTAACACAAATGAATAAAAATAATCTCTCTCAACCTTACGATATAAAGTGGACTGCATTATCACAGAGTTGTAATTGTTAGAAAATTACAATTATAACCGTTAAAGGAAAAAGGTTTTAAAAAAAAAGAAATAAAATTTATTTGGAGTTATTGTGCTACAAGCGCCCCTACAATGTCAAGATGTAGTAGAGAAGAGGAAAATGATACTAAAAGGACAACTCTAATAAGACAATTAAAAAAATCAACCATAAAAAAAACATATACAGACATGTAGACAGAGTAAAGCGAAAGACAAAGACACACATCTTAGGTAGATTTGTATGGTTCCTTTTTCTTATTGCAAAAAAGGGTTGTTTTTTTTTTTTGTTTCGTTTGTTTTTGTTTATTTTTTCGTTTCGTTTCTAGAATTATCTTCGGCAGTTTCGTCATTGAAAAGATAGCGTCATTAAGACAACCATTGATGTACATAAGTAGTTGAAAGAAAATTTTTGTTATGTTATATATATTTATTTCTATATATTTTCAGATATTAAATTAATTCATGTCGTCAATGTGGGAATATGAAAATTTTTATGTTTCGTAATTATTGTAAATTATTTTTAAAAGAATCACAAAAATATGTTTTATGATTTTCAGCAAATATTTTAACTAAATTACAATTTTTTACAATTTTTTTGCGTTTTTTTCAGTCTACTAAAATTCAGCAAAAAATTTATTAATTTTTACCAACGCTTTTTTATTTGTAATCTACTAAGTGTTAGCAAAACTTTTGCTGAATCTACTTATTTTGTTGCTAAAAATCAGCTCGCTGATTTTCAGCAAAAGATTTTGCTGACATTAGCAATTTGTTTGCTAGCATCCTCCTGACTAAAATTTTGCTGACTCAGCAAAATTTTTTGCTGACTTTACAAACTTTTTTTTTTTGAGTGTGGGTCAAATTGTTCGGGGCGAGAAAAAAAAAACGAAAGGCGTGTAGCAAAAACTAAATCTACGCAAAATTCTAAAATAAATACCCTAAGAAACTAGGGGTCTAAATCTAAAACCTAGCTCCCGCAAGACACATAAAGATTTCAGTGTTTTATTAAAGGTTTGATTTAAGTGTGCTTTTAAAAACTTTCGGCAAACCTATCAGATAATAGTGTTCTAAATTTAATTACAACTGGTATTTATATTCTCATAGTAAGTGCGGAGTTTACATATTTTTTATTTTTTGAAAATTCGTTCAAATTCGCATTTAGTCGCTGCTCAAATTTGGGGTTTTTTTTTTTTTAAATGTGTATAATATACAATGTTTAAATTATCATAACATTTGAACGTGTCAACAGAAAATTAATAAATTGGTGTAATTTTAAAGATCAACTCTTCTTCTCGAAACAGTGTTGCACAAAAATTATTTTTAATATTCTAATATCTCACAAAAACCATAATTAGTTTATAACAAATTTATTTTGCAACTAACTCACAGTATCGCTTACAACATACACAAATTTCAAGTTCAAAATCAGTGGGTTTTACAATTAAACGAAATTTTATTCATTCATAGATATAATGAAAACCTCATTGATTTTCCAATGTAACACTTCATAAATATGATGAAGTTGTTTCATAAAAGGGTACATTGATGACAGGTTCCTTCATATTTATAAAATGTTTCATAAATATGATGAAAAAGTATCATAACTTTTTATAAAATGCTTCATAAACATGAACTTCATTCACCAAATCAAACATTCATATAAACTAGTTTTCTCACTACATGAGAACTAATATATATATATAAGCTCGAAGTTAAAGATTATCACCATTGATCATACAGACATACACACAAAAAACAAGTTTTCAATTGATTTTTTGATCAATGGTGATAATCTTTAATATCGAGCTCATATATATATTAGTTCTCATGTAGCGAGTAACTTAGTTTAAATCAGGGTACGTATTTGCTGTTACTTTTCATTTCATCTCCACGTACAATGTTATATGTTTTCTGTTTTAGTTTTTTCATACACACGAAAGATAAAACAAAAAATGTTTTCATTCCATGTGTTTCCATTTGAAAATAAACCTTGCATCTCATTCTCATGCGTATGATATGATCGTTTTATTTACTTGTTTCTCTTTCATAGAATGAAAAGGGAATCGTAAATAATTTGGTGAGGTTTTAACATTGAAAAAAAAAAATATTTTCTCTTCTTGAAAACGAAGGGTGAAAAAAAAAATATAAATGTGTTTTACAATGAGTGTAATGATATATGTATGATACTTATTTGTTCTTTTTCACAATTCTGCAAAATTAATAAAATGGATAAAGACTTTAAAAATTGTATTATTGTTAATTGGAATTTAAAAATATACAGTGACCAACAATACACGCTCAATATTATTGATAAATATTTTTTTGTCAATAAATTATTTCAAAATAAAATATTGTACCCTATATTGGTAGTTTATCATATAAAGAGGAATACAGACGTTAAATAGTATTGATAAGTTTAGGGTTATTTACAAGCAAAATGAATTGGTGTTCCCTATATTGGAAGTTAATCAATTAAATTAAAAAATTAAAAATTATTTTTAATTTGCTATTTCATTAATGACACGTTTCCAATGTTTACTCTAATAAAACCGGTTTAATTTTGCTAGTTTACCTGTTTGATTTTAAAATTTCTTGAACCAAAGTCAAAATAACGCTAAAATACCGAAACGAAGATGTATAACATTATTTTGTTGATTAAAAAAAATGTAATGGGAAGTTTTTTTAAAAAAGCCCTGTTATATCAGAAGGCATATGCCACCATTGGAATCGTAATTTCAAAACTATCATATCGGCATTGATGTGGGCGTGGTAAATTCCCCGTCAAAAAATTTATATCTCAAATATAATATCATATCTCTTTTGATGTAGACCGTGTTAAACACTAACAACATTTTAAATAAAAAACTAGGTAATATTAAAAAAAATCACATATTTATTGTACTTCAATGAATTAAAAAGTTATTATCACAAACAAATAAAAAATAAGTATATAATACTATGCAGATACTTCAATTTAGAAAAACATCAATTGCCATTGAGAAAAGAACAATGCATATTGCGAAAAACATTTATAAAAACTATATATTTATTATAACTCAATGAGTTCAAAATTATTATCACAAAAAAAAAAATATATAAAAAAACTACGCAGACACTGTTATTTAGAAAAACATCAATTGCCATGAATTTCAATTTATGGAATCTTTACACCATTTCTCTTTGTTATTTAAAGTATTTAAGTATCATTTAAAATTAAAAAAAAATACCATTTAAAATTAAAAAAAAAAAAAAAAACATTAACAGAAAATAGCAATTACAAATCAAAAACAAAATCCGTTATAAAAAACACAATTAAAATTCAAAATATACAAAATGAAAAACAAAAATGCCAATTCGAAAATACCAAGTGAATTCAAGAAAAATAAAACTAGACTAATATTTTAAATTATCCTTGCTATTTTTTTAATTATCTTTAAATGTTTTGAATTGCATTTTTATTTTTTGAAGAACATTTGATATTGTTTGAAATTTAATTGGCATTTTCGAATTTTAATTGCATTTTTGTTAGATATTATTTTATAATTGTAATTGCTACTGTTTGAATTTCAAATTATATTTTTTGATTTACAATTGCTTTTTTTTGGAAAATTTTTTGATAAACAAATGGTATTTTTTTTTGATTTACAAATGAAGTTTTTGAATTTCATTTGCTATTTTTTAATTTAAAAGAGATTCGTTTGAATTTGATTACCAAATTTGAAATTATATTGGTGTTTTTTAAAATCAAATGTAATTTAGAATTTACAATTAAAGGGCTTATTGTAAAAACTTGATATGCGACATTTTATTTTAGATTGGTTTTTTCTAGGTACTTGTAATAATTGTTGCACGATTTTTTTTAAATAATTAATTAATAATTATCTAGAAAACAGCGATAAAATATGAAACAATAAATGTGGCTTATCAACATCTGAATTAAGATCTACTTCGTTCGAAAAATTAAGTTTAATATTATTCTGATCAATTTCGGAAAAATTTAATTTTGTTATTAATAAATTATTTAATGTAGTATTGTAATGTTGTATTGTTATCACTTTTCTACAATCTCCAATTTGCGAATCCAAGTTTTTAATGACGTCATAAGCCGCAAGTTGAATAGTGTGGGCTGCACATCTGACAACTGACAATACAGCCGTCAACGATGTATGGATATTTTCATCAATTGAGTCATTTTCATCACTTGTCTCATCGTCCCCCATAATTTGGTCTACCTGTAGTTCTTGTAGGATTTTGCCAACTTTTATAACGTTGGCACCGTTATCCGTTGTAGTAGAATAAATTTGATGTAATTCGATATCGTACGATTTAAGACACAACAGTAAAACCAATAAAACGTACGTATACTTTTGTCAGTGCCTTTTTTGAGTTTTTTGTGAGTAACTTTAAAAGTTAATATTGCAGTTATATATTCTTTTGTTATTTTTTATACAATTATAAGATTTACAACAAACATGCATCTTTACTTTTTTTTCAAATGCATTAGGACATGGCAAATTTAAGAAAAAGGGGTCGTACGTAGACTTTTGTCCGCCACTGTATTTCTTTAATAACAAATGCAAATTTGAAATTACAATTGTGGTTTTTAAATTACATTTGGTATTTTTTGAAAATCAAATGCAATTTTTTGAATTCAATGTCTGATTTTTTAAAATGTAACCGTCATTAAAATATAGTAAACGTTTAGTTAACCGTTCACGAAAATCGATTTGCTAAAAACAAAATTTTTTACTAAAATTTGTAAATTTAAAAATTTGTTTAACCATCCTTTGCCATTTTTTACATTTAAGATAAAAAATGAAAGATATTAAAAAAAAGAAAATAAAAATTCTGAGAATTGTTTAAAAATTGTATAATTTTGAATGTACTTACCTAAGGTGCTAATGCATATTGTATAATTTTTCATGTACTGTATATTTATTCCAAGTATACTACGATCTAGTCTTGTCGCAATGTCCAGTTTTAGTGATACCATTTCATTTCTAACTTTACGTTTTATACATTCCTGAATTTTAGTACTGGATGACTCCAGTACCTTCACAATATTCCTTGAATTTAAATTGGTATCAAATGCCTCTTCTAATGGTGAGATTAAAGTTTTAAAATAATCACGATCATCAAATATGCGGAATGGCAAATTTCTAACATTTTAAAAAATAATTTTTGTCAATATTTATTTTTACCGAGACTTTAGGTTTTTTTTTTAATCGAACCAACACTACATTCATCATTATTTGCTCTTTTTTTTTGAAATCACAATATCTTTTTTATGAACAAGTTTATAGTGTCGCAAAATGTTGTTTTTGTTTGCACCACTTAATTTTTTTTTGCATTCAGTGCACTCTAATTTATTTTCATTTTCGAAAACAGTATAGTAATTCATTTTGATTAAATTTTTATTACACGTGCCGTGCCACTCGCGTTAAAGGTCAACTAATAAATGTTCTAAAACTATGTTCCTATTGTCTAAACCTATGTTCCTATTTATTTATGAAACAAACTATGTTTCACTAATGAGTCCAAAAATTTGTATAAAATAACTGTACAAACTCAGAGACAAGTACTCAAACAGAGAAAAGCAATCAAACAGGTAAACTTCAAAAATTAAACCGGTTTTATTAGAGGAAACATGTCATTAATGGTATAGCTTTTTTAAAATTTTTATTTCGGTGAATCAAAATTGATCAATACTTTAATTTTAAAAAATTAAGCACATTTTATATTTCATTTACACTAGATAGCAAAACACTTGTTTTGCCAAAACAAGTGGAAAAGAATAAAGAAGTATTGGAATGGAATAAAGAGCTTTAATACGTGTTTTGGCAAAACACATGTTTTGCTATCTAGTGTGAATGCCGTATTGCATGAATATTTTTTATATCACAATAATATATATGCATTTTTAATTTAATTTATTAATTTTTATACATCAAAATTACAACAAATTTTGAAAAAACAAATACATTAATATTGCCCATACACATTCCAATATGTCACTGAAAACACAAATTAAAAATTTTTTTTGAAGTTTTTAATTTAATTGATTAACTTCCAATATAGGGAACACCAATTCATTTTGTTTGTAAGTAACCCTAAACTTATCAATACTATTTAACGTCTGTATTCCTCTTTATATGATAAACCACCAATATAGGGTACAATATTTTATTTTGAAATAATTTATTGACAAAAAAATATTTATCAATAATATTGAGCGTGTATTGTTGGTCACTGTATATTTTTAAATTCCAATTAACAATAATACAATTTTTAAAGTCTTTATCCATTTTATTAATTTTGCAGAATTGTGAAAAAGAACAAATAAGTATCATATTCAGTATCATCAACAACATAAAAAACATTGTGAAACGCATTCACATTTTTTTTTTGTTCACCCTTCGTTTTCAAGAAGAGAAAATATTTTTTTTTTTTTTTCAATGTTAAAACCTCACCAAATTATTTACGATTCCCTTTTCATTCTATGAAAGAGAAACAAGTAAATAAAACGATCATATCATACGCATGAGAATGAGATGCAAGGTTTATTTTCAAATGGAAACACATGGAATGAAAACATTTTTTGTTTTATCTTTATTCTGCGATGATACAAGAAAAACCAAAAATGAACAGTTCGTGGTTTCATATACGTACTCTGGTTTAAATGAATGTTTGATGTTATGCATGGGATTGTTTGTTACCTCTTTCAAAACGTGTTCTGATGATGGGAACCTAGAAAATTCTCAAAATAGATCTACAAATTCCTGAAAGGGTCAAATAATAAATTTGAAAACAAAAAACTCTATAGATTATTTGTTAGAACAATATGCTAATAGAGAAATATAAAGTATGGTCTCGAACTTGAATAATTTTCATTTTCGTTCCATATTATATTTAAAAAATTATATTTAAAATTAAGAATACATATAATAATAGTTAATTTATGTTTCAAAATTTCAAATAATTTCTGATAGTTTTAAAAGGGTTAAATGATATTTTCTAAATTTCAAATAAGAAATAAAAATTTTAATAAAAAGCTAAAGTTTATTTCCGCAAAGTTTATGAAAGCTTTTTATAAAGTGATGCAGTTCTATGAAACATTTGTCATACATTTTTATGAAACTATGATGTGAGCAAGATTATTCAAGTTCAAGATCATTTGTTTTTTGTTAAACAAAAAACCGTGCAACGATATTTATTAATCAAAAAATTCTTCATCCGCAACTTAATGCAGATTTGCGGATGAAGAATTTTTTGATTAATAAATATCGTTGCACGGTTTTTTGTTTAACAAAAAACAAATGATCTTGAACTTGAATAATCTTGCTCACATCATAATTTATGATAAAAGATCGAAAAATAAACTTTTGGTTTTAATTTATTAAAACTTAAAAGTAAAATATTTTTATGAAACTTTTAATCATATTTATAAAAACCTCATAAATATGATGAACAATTGATGACAAACGATTTATGACACAATATGATTAATATTATGTTACTTTTTTCCCTCAGTGTATCTTTGATTTTGAATACAACAATTTGTAATACCACATGTAGTTAAACCATATACTTGGATTTTCGTTATCACATCCAATATCCTTTCAAAAGGGTATTTGAAGTTAAATCTTTCAACAAATTATTCAAATATTATTAAATGATCATTAAACATAGATATCAGATGAAAGATAATAATGTCTACTATTATACAAAATTATTTGTCGTAATATTTCAGGACCAAAAATTTTAAAAATTTCCATTTAAAAATTTGATCTCTCAATATGCTGGTTTGTTTTATTTTTGTTCGTCAAAAGGAAGTAAATATGTAAAAAATTTCAGAAAAATTAATTATGTGTTTTTTTGAGATATTCGCGAATTAAGGATATTTTTTCTATTTCGTTATCCTTTCCACGAAAAAAATTATTTTTGTGCACTACTATTTAAAAAAGAGGATTTAATCCTTAAAATTACACCAAATGTTTAATTTTCAATTGCCGAGGTCAAAATTTATGATAAGTCAATCATTGTATATATCTTACAAATTTGAAAAACACCTCACTTTGAGTAGCGTCTAAATGCGAACTATAACGAATTTTGGAAAAATAAAAAATACGTTAACACCATATTAACTAAGAGAACGTGTATACCCTGTGTTACTGAAATGAGAAGAGGTAAAGTAGAAAATTTCGTTTTTTTATGGTCATTATTTTTAAAATGTCCCTTAAAGCAATGCCAAAAAGTAATGAAAAAGGTAAATGTTTATGTCTCCCAGCGGGAGCTAGGTTTTGATATTACTCCCATAGTTTCTGACGATAATTTTCTTAGAATTTTGTGTAGATTACGTTTTTGCCATACGCCTTTTGACAAAAACAATTGACATACCCTAGTGTATAGCTTAACTACACACAGAGAAATAAAATGCCAACCGAATTGAAAAGTGTATATTAATGGTAACAACTTATAAATTCAGTAAATACAACTATATTTACTTTCGATTTCTGAAAGTGTTGGCTATTGCAACTTAAATTCTGTTGAATTAACCGAACTTAGTTGTGAAAACTAATATAATGTTGTGCCAACTGTCTAAATTTCGTAATAACCGAATTTGTGTCATAGTAACAAAATTTCAGTTGGCAAATAGCTAAATTTTTTTCTGTGTGTACTTAAATAATAGAGATATTAAAAACTTAAAATTGGGTAATTTTTGACCTCACTTTCTAACCTCTAAACTTGAGATTGCGCATCTAAAAACAAATATGTGTATAAAATTTGTTGTCCCTTACAACTTATCTAAGTTTCATTGGAATCTGCGAATTCACCACTGTGTGGTTTCCTTGTAAGTAGAATTTTAGTAAAAGATAAGAATTTTATTCACAATTTTGAATCAATTAGATTTCATAAACAAATTATACAAAAATGTGAAAAATAAAATTTTCATAATGTACCCTAAAGTGGACCTATGATATATTTTCTTATTTTTCTATTATTATTTTGTATTTTTTTTTTATTCTTAGTGTTTTTTAAATGGTTTATGCATCACTTTAACTATTCTTGTCTATTTAGGGAACATTTTTTTAACATGTTTCATAAAAAATATGGTTCGTTTACAACAATTAAAGAAATAAGCATTACAAATGTCAACCTCTTAAGCAGCTTTAAACGATACATAAAACGTTTTATTTACAAAGTTTGAAAAAAGTTGTATATGCTTCTCGAGGGTTTTTTAATTTAGGCCCGCTTTAGAGTACATGTTCCCTAATGTATATAACATTATGTATATAACTTTTTCAAATTTGTTCCCACAAGAAAATTATCTATAGCCGAAAAATGATCAAGGAGTTGCCCTACAAGCTGGTGTTTGATTTGAGTTTCGAATACTTCACTTAGTTTTTTTATATAGCTCAAATATCAGGTTTACAGCCACATCAGCGTACATTCCCTTATATTACAAAAAGTTAAAAAAATGTGTATGTATATGTTTAATACAAAAACTCATCTCTCCTGACTCACTATTCGAAAATTATCTTGGTTTTTGAACATCAATAAATCAATTTAGATTGTTTTTGTGTATATTAAATAAAAATTTGTTCTTTTTTTTAATCTTCATATTGTATAGAAAATATGCGTAAAATATGAAGATTTTATACTGAAGTAAGCCTATAAAATTTTTATTAATGTGAATTTTTTTAAATGTAAATCGTCTGAAATTGAAAGTCCTTTAAATTTTATGAGTTTTTTAATAGATACTAGCCGATGGGTTTCCTAGCAAAATTATAAAAGTTTGAGAGTTAAGCAAAAGTGTACGAAAAATAGTTATAAATTTGGCTGTTTTTCAGAACTAATTTTCAGTGATAGCTTTATTATTTATTTTATTTATTAATTAAGCGCCAATTTTGAAAAGAACCTGATCTCTGATTTCACTAAAAATTGTCATTGTTGAATTTGTGGATTTTTGGGGGATATTATTTGATTTGATATCTATAAAAAAAAAGTATTTGGAAACCCTGATGAAGGTGAACTAAATACATAGTTTTAACGATTCGACTTTGGTCAACCGTTTTTCTAACTAGGGAAAAATAAAAAAAAAACTATCTGGCCAGCCTGGTTTTTGATATACCTCTTGCTTAATGACCATTTCCATTTCATGAACATTTTAGTAGTTTTTAGTCATCGATATCGCAAAAGCTTAAAACATTTTAAGAAAATGTTTTAAAGTAATTTTCTCCTTAAATTTCAATAGAAGGAAATCAGATGTATTGCATTTGAACATTTCTGTATATTAGAAACCACATGAAATTGCGCCAAACTTGAAAGTAATTTTGCAAACTAGCTGTACCATACATTGAAAAATAAAGGACGCCATTGAAATGAGCGTGTCAAGAATTGATGGTTAGAATCTCATTAATTTTGTTCATGTCATGCAGTGCTATTATTCTTGCAGATAGAGTATTTTGTATAAAAGCCCTTAATTTAAAATTGTCATGATAATAGCATTTAGTAAAATGACAGTTGCAAAGTCTCTTGTTATATGTCTCAATGATGCTGTTATGATATGCTCACTCATACATTCGTATAATTGTACTTAATTTAATATTCCTATTGCAAATATCCATAGAATACATTTATACATATACCGTCCTTCCATTTTAAACTCGCATGTTTAAACACTAAACGTAATTCTATAAAACAATAGTATATTAACTTAATGTAAGTCATGTACTAACAATGTTTAATTGGTAAAATCTAACATAATTTTAATGATATCAATGTGTGTAATATTTCTAATTAATTGACATTGACAAATTTCTACTATAGTACAGTAGGTTTTAACTGAGTATGGTTTTATGCGAAATTACGAAAATATGATTATTGCCTATATTCTAAGTCAATAATCAAATATTGCAATTGAGTGCATATTATCCTACTAACAGGGAGAGTTTCCAGATAGGTTCTATGCGATCTTAATGAAATTCTGATATTCAATCCATGTCAAACCTTACGATTTTTGACATCACGATTTTTGTTTGCTTTGAAATATGGCAGACGTACTCATATTTCAAAAATTCGACTCATGTAATGACTTGTATATAACCTCACCAACAATTCCACTTTTTGAATGCTAATCCCGCCTTGAATTTTCTTCAAACTTGTTAAACCAAAATCCAGCTCTTTGTATTTTTCCTATGGGGAATGGGACCGGTTTTGCGTGTGCCACAGGATCGGTCCCTTCGTGCCAGAGACCGGTCCTCTGCTAAAACCTACCCTATGTAAACAACTGGCAACTTTAACATTGGCTTGTCATAGGAGGGGGTCATTTGTCCTGCTTTAAACTACATAGTGGCATGCCACAGGACTAATCAAAGATGGGCATACCACAAGACTGTCGCAAAAGGCCATGTCGTATAAAATAAACGAAACCTAAACAGCTTCCAATGGGAAAAATTCTGGCCAACTGGCTTTACCAGTCACAGGATTGGTAATTTTAGGACAATTGACACTGCTTAACCCACTTCAGTATTAAATTATACCAGTCCTGTGATAAGTCCTTCTTTAACCAGTCACTTTTAGGACAATTGACTCCTCATTCCCCATAGGGTTAGAACTGCCTAACATATTTTTTATATACAATTGCAAAATGTTTTAACCTTCGCCTTACCATTACCCAACCGGTGACCATTTCGGTTTTATTCCTTTAATTTTTAGAATTAGAATTTTTCTTTATTTATAAAATATCTTAAAGATTAAATTAAACGTGTATAATTCAATTATTCATTAATGCATATAAACAAGAAAATTAAATAAAATATTAACGACATGTTTTTTAAAAACGTCTGTCGAGCGATCACAATTAATTATCAGCATTTTTGGTAAAAAATAAGTTATGATTATTATTATAAATTTAATTAAATTCAGTTAACAAAAAATTTCTGTATTTTAAGGAACATTTCAAATATTCCACTAAGTTTAACCAGTCTTCTTCATTTCTACCTTTTAATATATGAATTATTAAAGCAAGCAAGTCTAAATTCTTTAAGCACTGGACAGAACCCAAGAAAATGTTGAAAAGTTTCCAATTCATGCAGATTGCACAATTTACAACACCTGTCTACGTCTGCTGCACCAAACCTGTTGTAGTTTAGCGAAATAAGCCCACTATGTGCTTATTTCGCTATTTCGATATTGTTCGTGTTAAAATTATCTTGGAAATAGTGGTTTCCTCTTTCATAATCCAGATATTTGTTGATTCTTGTGGTGGATTAAGATTTTCTTTGTAATCTTTCATTTAAAGTACTACTTTTCATATTATTTAGTAATTCCGTACTAAATCGATTCCATTGTGGCTCAGTTGGGTTTGTTTCTGGCCAATTAATGTTAACTGACAAAGCTTTCGACTTTAATTCGTTTACCCAGACAATGTTACGACGTAATAATATTAAGGATAGCTGATGAGGCAATCCGTTTTCTCCATAATGGAACATTGTTTTGCTTAAATATTTAAGATTAAGCCCCAAAGTAAAAGATGACTGTCTTCAGCAATAGTTTCTACACTCAAAAAAAAAAAGTTTGTAAAGTCAGCAAAAAATTTTGCTGAGTCAGCAAAATTTTAGTCAGGAGGATGCTTGCAAAAAAGTTGCTAATGTCAGCAAAATGTTTTGCTGAAAATCAGCGAGCTGATTTTTAGCAACAAAATTTGTAAATTCAGCAAAAGTTTTGCTAACACTTAGTAGATTAGAAATACAAAAGTCTTGCTAAAAATGAATAAATGTTTTCCTGAATTTTAGTAGACTGAAAAAAAACGCAAAAAATTTGTAGAAAAATTGTAATTTAGTTAATTTATTTGCTGAAAATCATAAAACATATTTTTGTGATTCTTTTAAAAATAATTTACTATAATAACGAAATATAAAAATTTTCATTTTTCCACATTGACGACATGAATTAATTTAATATCTGAAAATATATAGAAATAAATATATATAACATAACAAAAATTGTCTTTCAATTACTTACATCAATGGTTGTCTAAATGATGCTATCGCAACTGCCGAAGATAATTATAGAAACGAAAAAATAAACAAAAACAAACGAAACGAAAAAAACAACCCTTTTTGCAATAAGAAAAAGGAACCATACCTAAGATGTGTGTCTTTGTCTTTCACTTTACTCTGTCTACATTTCTGTATATGTTTGTTTGCAATTTTGCCATGTTGTGTTTATTGCGTTTTTTGTTTGTATGCTTAAACTCGGATGATATGTTTACTTCTTCTCCTTTAAAAACCCATGTTTCTAGCTGACTTAATCGGCCACCATTTATAAATATTACAATTTCGGATTTATTTAGATTTACCTCAAGATTCCACATATAACAATAATTTTCAAGATTTTTAATCATATGTTGCATTACGGCAATATCATCGGCTAATATGACTATATCATCAGCATAATGTAAAAGACAAATATTCATATTTTCAACCATCCAAAACCTCATGTAGATCGTAAATGTACAGGGCGAAAAGTAACGGTGACAATAAGCACCCTTGCTTAACACCTGATTTCGTTTCAAAATACTTTGAAAATTTTATTGGGGATTTTTGAATTTTATTCATCGTCTTCTTAGACAGTGTGCAATTAATACTATAACTAATATGCACATATTTTTCAATTGTTTGAGATAGGCGTGGTAGAGAAGATTAAGCATACTTCTTCACCAGTCCAAACGGCAGATTGTGTGTTGCTGTAAATTCTTTCTATAAATCGTACAAATTTGTAAGAGACGCCCATTTTAATAAGTTTGTAAAGCATATCTTTTCTTGAAATACTATCGAAGGCTGCCTTGAAGTCGACAAAAAATGTGTACACCTTCTTCTTTTCAGCTAGTTTAAGGCTTACAATAGCAGACAAATTATAAATATTATCGACTGTAGAGTAATTTCTGCGTAATCCTGCTTGATATTCTGTTAATACATGATTTAATTCCACCCAATTAAACAATCGTTTATTTAAGATTCCCATCATTATCTTCACAACGCAGTTCATAAACGAAATACCTCTATAGTTTGCCTGTTGACTGGGATCACCTTTCTTATATATTGGAAAAACAATAGTTTTTGTAAAATAGTCATCTAACTGCTCTATGGGGAGTTAGAACTTATCACAGGACTAGTATAATTTAATACTGAAGTGGGTTAAGCAGTGTCAATTGTCCTAAAATTATCAATCCTGTGACTGGTAAAGGGAGGACATACCACTTAACCAGAATGCTTATTAACAAGAAAAAGCCAATTGTCCAGAATTATACCCTTCTGCGACAGTCTTGTGGTATGCCCATCTTTGGTTAGTCCTGTGGCATGCCACTATGTGGCTTAAAGTAGGACAAATTACCCCCTCCTATGACAAGCCAATGTTAAAGTTGCCAGTTATTTACATAGGGTAGGGTTTAGCAGAGGACCGGTCTCTGGCACGAAGCGACCGATCCTGTGGCACACGCAGAACCGGTCCTATTCCCCATAGGGTAATTTGTCAGTTTCAGATAGCCTTGAAACATTTTTCTCATAATTTCGCGTTACTCATATATGATAGATCCCACAAAATAAGGGACACGTATTCTTTTGGTTAAAAAGTGCGTTCCAAAACTACCCCATTTTTCGGGTTTAGGTTTATTTCGTATATTTCTATAGAAAATTTAGACAAACGGGATACGAAATAAGAGCTTCTGAAGCTGCTATGTTAAGGAATTACAGTTTGGTTAACTAAAAATAATATATATGAATGTCTTTTCATTTATTCTAATGTATCTGACTTTCATTAGCAAAAATAACATTGTATATTTCATAATGTACACCCATTTTGTGTTCCGACATTGAATAAAATGTTTTTTGGATTTTTTTTTTAATTTTAGTTATTTTTTAACTTTAGTTTGTTTACAAAAGAATGTTTGTTGTACAATTGAAATACAATCAGCTGTAAAGTTTGCGATGACAACGATTCTGATTTCAAATTGAGTTTCAAACTGAAATCTAATTAATATTTTTATAATATACATTATACTTGAAATCTGGTTTAAACCGAATTTTAAGACAATCTGGTTATGAAACGTAATTTCAAACCAGATTTTCCATACAAATTCATAACTAGACTGTCGGACAATCTGGCTTAAAATTACACTCAGGGAACTTCTGCTTTAAAAATATGTAGTTGTTTGGGTTGTAATACAGTTTCTTTATTTTTAATGTAAATGTCAGTCATTTGTAGAACAAATAAAATTTTTTACTCACCTTGTAGTTCATTTAAAAAACAACTCACATCAATTGACTGTTTTATGATTTTACATTCATTTTTTACAGTTGTTTTTTGTTATTTAAAAAAATAAAAAATTGTGAAAAAGAGACGGAGGAGATTAGAAAAATAAACGAAAATCAAAAAAATAGAATGGAGACTCTAACTTTTCTAAAACTTCGGGTTCTGATGAGATCTTTAGCCAGATCGAAATACTAGTATCAACCTAGCTAATATGTTTGATTTGCTTTATTTTTGTAAATATACGGAGGTTGAAAGCTCGTTATAAATTGAAAAAAAAATATAGAATATTTGTGTTGTTAGTGTTGTCACTTCTAAGTATAATATATAAGGTGGCGCAAAAATAACATTCCGATGTTTTTTTTTATTATGTGTTTATTATGTATAGCATTTTCTGATAGGAGGATTACTTTTGCTCCACCTTATACAATTACAGAAAAGTTAATAGGAAAGAAATCTGCAATATAGCTGCATTACATTCGAGGTCATACTTGGGTGTGATCGCTAAACGGTCATAACTTGGTATTGTTATGTTTGTAATGCAAGAAGAGCGCAGGTTTGATTCTTACAGCCGCAGGTTGTTGAAAAATTTATCGTACAGAGACAGTCTAACAATTAAATACACAAATAATAATACAATTTAAATGGAAAATCACTGATCACGCCTGTTAATATAAAGAGGCAGAAACTAGTCTAGTCTGATTTAAAAATTAATAGTGTTTTTAATTTCTGAGAAAAACGTCTATTCTACTTCTTGACGTCAACATTTCTAAATTAAAACTTGTCAAATGCATATTAATTAAAAATTAATTGCGACTCTCTATATGACGTGAAAATAACACTGTACTAAATATAAATGTTTGTTTATTTTTTACTAACATATGTGGTTGATTTTTACTACAATTGTTAGTCATTTTCTAAACATGACAATGTTAGTTGAATTTACTGAAATGTTAATCGTAATTTCTTTAAGTGAAATTTCATTTGTTTTTAACTACATTTGCAGTGGTCTTTACCAACATAGTATTCTAAGTGTACGTTCAAACTTAGGTTGTAGCGATACAACACTGTGTTTTCCCCTATTTTGGGAGAGAAATTTGCAAAATGTGGTATCACCTTGTGGAAAAAAAATGTAAACAAATAAAAAAAATTATTTAATTTTAGAAAACTAAATAATATTATTGTAAAACCCAATAAAATTGCCTTTTTTATTGAAAGCATAATTAAATTCAGCATTTAGTTCATTATTTTTCCTTTGATATGGTGTCGAGAAGAACAAAAGGAAATATCTTGCTTTCAAATAGTCATCCCTTACAAAAAACGCATTTTTTCAGCAAAATTAATACTGTTTCTTTATTAATGGCTTCAAAGTCTGTCTTCCGCCAATAAATTAAAAATTTTTTAGAAAATTTTTAATTTTGAGGTAATTTTTTTATTTTTTTTTTGTTTACAAAATGTTATTGTCACACTAAAATCAAGTTTTTCCGCCAAATTTTATTATGTAAACGAGGCTGATTTGTAACCAGATTTCGTGTAAGTGTAAATTCATTATAATACAAAATTTCTTTATTAGCTTACCCACGATCTACCGTGTTTATCATTTACATGTGAACGCCATATACACATTTGTCGTTACTGTCATTTTTTACTCCCATAAAATACAACCATGTGTTCTTAAATTCGTCAACTCCTAAAAATTACATTTCTTCTTTAGTTAAGTTTGCTAACTCCTGTCTTTAACATGTCGTTTCTCGTGTCGTGGTTTAATTTTGATAATATTAATAAATCATTAAATAAATTTTGGTAAAAACACTAGTATCACATGATTTTCTGAAATGATATCGTCGAATCATTAAAATCTTACAAACAATAGTGTTAAAAGAGTATGTAACTAAGAATTGAAAATATAATGGTGGCTCAACAAGTTCGTGGAGCACCAATTTGTATTGTTGTTGGTGTGGTTGTTGGTGTGTGGTGAAATGTTAAATATGTATAAAAAAAAAATAAGTTGAGTTTGTAATGCAATTTAAAATATATCAATAAGAGAAAATAAATAAAAAGGAAAAAAGTAAGAAAAAATATATGAAAGCAAAAAAAAATAATATATAAAAGTAAAGAAAATTAAAAAAAATAAAAATATATATATATATATATACAAAAAAGTTAAAAAAAAATATACATACTTATATAGAAAAGTTAAAAAATTATATATATAAAAAGTTTAAAAAAATATATATATAAAAATTTAAAAAAATATATATAAAAAATTAATGGCCTCTATTTTCATGCATAAAGTGTTGTTTTTAAATGTTTTTAAATATAAAAAGTAGTTATTAAATGTGTATATTAAATAAGAACAAGGCGAAAAGTGCAAATATATATTTAAGGTAAGACATTTTTAATATCTTTATTAAAATTTATAGACTTTGATTAATACTACAGACTACATGTTTTGCCAAAACGAGAGGAGAAATATAAAGAACCGTTGGAATAGAATAAAGAGCGTAAATACTTGTTTTTTGCAAAACATGTGTTTTGCCATCTAGTGTGACTGTGGTTGATAATCTCTACATAAAGTTTACAAGCGTTTCTCAGATCTTTTAATCCTTAGCCAGGGATGGAAAATATAAGTTTTGTAATGTTACTGAAACTACATAGTTAGCACTTTTTTTAATCTAATTATTCTGTTACAAAAATATTTCTATTCTATGAATATTTTAATAAAAAAATTGTGGGTCGACAAATCATTAAACTTCATAATATGTGGGGGGGAACAGTGTTTATTAGTTAAAAATGTTTTATTTTTGATTTTAATTAGTTCAATTCTTCCAATTTTGTTATTTACTTCTCATCGGGTAAATAAAACAATTCGGGTAAAGCGTTGATATTTTTCCTTCAAAATTTGGGTAAAATTTTCTACCTCTTCTACATTGGTTCTCTGAAGATTTTCGCTGACACGAAATGAAAATGTAAGACCTGTCAGTAGATTACGTATGCTTTAAATTAGCATATGGAAAAATTTTTTAATTAATAAATAAACATTGCACGGTTTTTTGTTTAACAAAAAACAAATGAACTTGATTAGTCTTCCTCATATCATAATTTATGATAAAATATCGAAAAATAAACTTTTGGTTTCCATTTTTTAAAATTTAAAAGTAAAACATTTTAAGTTTTTTTTAAATATTTTTTGTCAGATAGTTTTAGTGGAAGTAAATCCTTAGAGTTACAAAGTTTTTCTATTAATAAGATCTTAGAATATATTTTTGTTACCATTTTCAAAATATTTGAATTTAATAGAACTACTTGTAAGCAACTCATTTTCCGTTATAACCCGTTCTAGTGTCGAAAAATCATGGGCGCAAAAATCCTGAGTTTTCTTTGAATTTGTTCCAAAATCAATTGATTCAATTGCTCCAAAGTAGAAAGTAGATAGTCCTAGAACCACTTTTGAAAATAATTCTATTTAGTTATATCCAGAGAAGGCAAATGCTTTTCTTTGTTTTTTTTTTATGTTTACACATATTTGCCATATTTAACCTTTTTAAGATTTTTGTGCTTTAAATGTGGCATTTTTGATTTGTTTATACATCTGCTGACTTTACTGACTTTATTTTTTGCGAGTATGAAAGTGGTTCAGTTTTCTAGGGGTTTTTTCGAGTAGTTGTTAGTCAAGTTCACAATTTTTATTAGATTCCTCTGAATATGGAGTCTATTAATACAGGCGACTGCAAAAAATAAAAGTATGTACAAAGATTTTTTTTGAAAAATGTGTGTAAAGTGACATCAAATGTTTAAAATCTACATATTTTCACAAAGTTGTATGTAAGTGTTCGAGATTTCTCTAGTTTTTTTTTCGAGTAGTAGTTGGCCAATCCCACAATCTTTGTCGGATTGACACGAAATTTTAAACATACACACAGGGAAAATATTAGTTGGAATTCAATGAATACCATTAAAAGCATTTCCTTTTGATTCTTATTCGATAGTAAGCACGTTCTATATATAATTAATGCAAATTAACTATTCTTGTCATAAAATGACAATAATGGTAACAAAAAAATTATAACTTTGCCCAAACAATTTATTACCCAAACTAAATTCAAAAAATAAATTCTTTCTCAATAATTCGTAATGGTTACAACCGTCTTCAAATATATTTCGGCCACTTAAACCTATTCGTTGATTCTGAATATAAAAATATTATTCAACTCAACAAAAAATTATACTTGCAAGCAAAGCACTTGCTGTTTTAAAATGTCAAAAAATAAAGCAAAACATTTTTATTTCATAAAATAGACAAAATGTTCAAAAACACTTTTTTTACAAAAATATGTAAATAAAACTATGATTAAATGCGAAAAATGTATGGCTTTCGTGAAATATCAATATACACCAGAAAGGTATTGGATTTTCGTTTATAATTTATAAATATTGGAATAAGAAATATAAATACATAAATCATATTTTACAGGAATTTTCAGCAGTTTGTTTGTAACTTAATTGGAGGATTCTGAAAATATATCAAAGGTGTCTCTATTTTTTGATTGATAGTATTTATTTGCTGATGATGATTTACAAGTGATGATTTTCCTAAAACTACAGAAGAAATTAAAACTTAAAGTAATTTTCTGAAGAAATCAACTGCGATTCTGGTCAAATGTAAAACAATTTCTTAGAGAAATTCTGCAATATCTGTAGATTTTACAAAGATAAGGATAGTAATTAAAAACGAAATCGGCAAAAAAAGTGTCCTTAAATTAAGGTCTTTGATAAGACGTTTGTTTAAAAATATTTTTCATTTTTAAATATAGACAAATCACAGCTCAGTTTTGGGAAACGTTCGCTAAAAAAAATCCAGAAATTTTAAATTAAAATTGTTCAGGATCTATTCCGGGGAAAACTACATTACCCAACTTTAATTGTCCATTTAGTTTCAGAGGCATTAATTTAATGTGATGGCAGATTTTGGACCTTTTGTAGGAGTACACTCAGATTAAAATTAATGCAAATTACAATTATCGAAACTTAAAATTAATCCCAAAAACTTTAATCTTTTACCAATATTGGTTTTTCCACAGACTTTAATTTTATAGCATTTACTACTACTATAAAGTTTTTAATATCATTGCAATAAATAGAGTTATAGAAAAACAATTGCTTTAAATCTTTGCTTTTATATGTACTATAGATTGTAAAACATATACATTTGTATATTTTGTGTTAATTAATAAAAATACAAAAACATATATTCTAAATAGGAAATGGTGTATTTACCTAAATAAATTCGATTGGATTCAGTAGGGATAATTAAAAATGTCTGCATGTGCAACAATATAATCATTCTAATATAAACTTGGTTACAACTATCGAATCAACTATAGATTTTAAGACAGTACTTGTGAATATCAAAATTCGGTTGGCAAAAAATGCGGTTGAAGCAACAAAACTTTTTTCTATGTGTAGATTCTGCTAAAGTATGTAACTCCATATTATAAGTTTGTACTAAATTTTTAAAATTTTTTATAAAATGGCATCAAACTTCTAAAAATAGCATATTTCTGCAATTTTGTATGGAAATTATCGAGTTTTTTCGATCGAAACACTTTAACTTTTAAAATGTGCTATCTGTGAATATAGTTATCTGAGTTTTTTTCTGATATTCGTAATTTTGCATCCTGTTACGACTTTTCCCGAAGAACTTTTTTTTCCTAAATTATAAATATTTTAAATAAAGTTACCAAATAGGCAATGCTGTGGTCAAATAAACCTAAATATCGTTAGTTGCAGACAAATTTCCTTACAAAAGTATAATACTTTTTCAGCAGACCTTTAAACCTTAAATGTAAGATTGGGCCGCTAAAAAATACGTGTCCCATGTTTATTTTCTCCTCTATCAAATATCCAAATTTCATTAACATCGAAGAAATCGTATCGGGAAACTCTCCTTGTAAGTTAAAGACCCACTATGCTGCAGTTAGTTTAAATTCACAATTTCTCTAACTAAAATATTTCTTTGTATCAATTTAATGTGAACTCTTATAATTTTTCTGGTAAAATTTTAACATAAATTGATGTCTTTTTCTCTCGTAAATAATACATTGAAGACTAATGTACTTGAATATTTTGTTTTACTTTCTCAAAAAGACTATTACAAATTCACAATCATCTACAATTTTATTGATGTTAAACTTTCTATTCAACAATTTAAAACGCATTTCAATCATAAAAAGAAAGTTTTGCAACTATAAAAAACACACTTGTCATTGTCCTCAAAAAAATCACAATAAACTAAACTTTAAAAAAAAGTACAGGAATATTTATTATATTTCACTGTCATACAATGTAGAATGAACGCAAGTAAAGGAAAATGTATTCAGAGAAATTTCTAAAGCATGGTACACAGACAAAATTAGTGACAAGTTTTAATTAAATTGAAATTTTAATTAATGATATTTAGGGCTTGGCCGTTTCTGTAAATAAATGTTGCAGTCGTTTTCTGGAGGACAAAATAACCCAAATATCTTTACGAATCTAGAAATTAAAAAAAATGTCATCGATTCGTTAATGTTTATTTCTGCATATTTTTCAATATATGCATATTTTTATATATTTTATTGAATATTTTTCCAAAAAATGCATATTTTTCCATATTTTGCATTAATATCCATGTTTTCAAGATAATTTTTTGATATTTTACTAATAACTGCACGCAGTGAATAAATAAGATTGAAAATGATTCAGGGGGCAAGAAATTGTCATATAATGATCATTATAAATATGATTCAGACTGATCATAGTATGATTACTAGGGCGGGTCGATTTAAAAATCGCTCAACGTTCAAGGAAAATCGTATTCTAGGGATCAAAATAAGAAACTTTGCCGAAGGAACCATACCTCTAAAATGAATTCTGATGTCCCGACTTTTGACCCGTAGGGTA
Organism: Delia radicum; assembly: GCA_021234595.1. NCBI lineage: Eukaryota > Metazoa > Arthropoda > Insecta > Diptera > Anthomyiidae > Delia > Delia radicum. Next base: position 121,829,987 of record CM037854.1, read on the forward strand.
AAATTTTGAGAAAGCCCACTTTGATATTTCAGAAAGTAAGAGGAATCTCTCCAAGATTATGGGAGCTACTTCTTCTCCGGGAGACACGCTGTCAGATTAATGCATAAAACATCATTCTTGGTGACCGTTAAGGGCTTAAAATTTAAGTTGAAAGAGGGCCTTTTTAGTCGTGTTTTTATAGCAAAATGTGCAAATCTCGGGATAGAGATATTTCAGAAAGTAGGAGGAGTCTTTCCAAGATTAGGGTCTCTATTTCTTCTCCGGAAGACGCTCTAGCAGATTAATGTATAAATTATATTCGATTGGGCTGAATTCGATTGGAGGCACTCTAAATGGGTCAAAGTGGGATTTTTCAAAATTTTAAATTACGGGTCAAAAGTCGGGACATCATAATTCGTTTTTGAGGTATGGTTCCTTCGGCAAAGTTTCTTATTTTGATCCCTAGAATTCGATTTTCCTTGAACGTTGAGCGATTTTTTTGCCTAAATACAAATCGACCCGGCCTAATGATTAATGATGATGATTTTGCCATCATCTAGAATCATGAGGATCATAAAATCAAAGTCTAATTGTTTCAAAAGTGTTAGTATTAACAACATGCTTTTAATTAAACAAAAAAAAAAAAATCAACGCAATTTAATTTCCAAGCTTAAAAGAAAAAGTCTTTAAAGTGAAAAAAGGTAGCAAGACTCTATTGCCTGCATACTAAAATTTTGTAAACACATTAGACGATTTTAGCGAAGTTTCAGCTAAAATCGTTTATATTTAGAGGACGCAGAAAAAGTTATTTTTTTTTTATATATTTCAGGCACGCTGATTACAATGTCGTACCTTGTTTTTTGATGTTTGGTTTGGTTTTTCCTCAAAATGACTTTAAAGTTTTGGGTACCATTACCTAACGCCTTTATATTTTTCTCAAAGGCTACTTACCTTAATAAAACTAATGTTCGCCATTTACTAATTACTATTTGCCTAGACCCATCCGAATTCGAAATTTTTTAGTCAAATTTTTATTAAATATATGCTTTTTTAAACCACTTAAAATGTATAATATACAGCAAAAACTGTAAAAAAGTTCACATATTTGGAAATTTTGAAAAGTTTTGGTGGGAATTGTGCTATTTCTTTAGAAAACATAAGCTTCAAATTACGTTGACCAGCCAGTAAGAAATTGTTCAATTACTTCCAAAATATTAAAAAAAAAAAACAAACAACTTTATCACAAGTTTTAAAATTTCGCTAAAAGTTTTGATTAAAAAGAGAATTTTAAACTAAAGTTTAAATAAAACTTAATTGCGATAGGTTTAAAATTTTTAAATCAAGTCTGATATAATTTTTATTAAAAATAAAAATTATGTTTTTGTCGACCTTTAATTGTGAAATGAAAATGAAAATTATTCAAGTTCGAGGCCATACTCTTTATTTCTTTATTAGGATATTGTCCTAACAAATAATCTATAGAGTTTTTTTTTGTTTTCAATAGATAGACCTATTTCGGGAATTTTCTAGGTTCCCATCATCAGAACACGTTTTGAAAGAGGTAGCAATCCCATGCCAAACATCAAGCATTCATATAAACTAGTTTTCTCACTAAAGGAGAACTAATATATGAGCTCGAAGTTAAAGATTATCACCATTAATCAAAAAATAAATTGAAAACTTATTTTTGTGTGTAAGTGTCTACCTTTGGTAGATATTCTAAACACGTTTTTTTATTTTTTTCTCCTTTTTATTTGTACATTTGTTTTGTTTACAAGCAAAATGTTTTAAAACAAAACATAATGTACAGGGGGAGTAGTAAACAAGACCGTACTCTGTCTTTTACATAAGTTTGATATAATTTTTATTAAAAGTAAAAATTATGTTTTTTTCGACCTTTAAATATGTAATGAAAATGAAAATTATTCAACTCCCCCTGTACATTTTGTTTTGTTATTAAAAATTTTGTTTTTAAACAAAACAAATATACAAATAAAAAGGTCAACAAAAATATCTACCAAAGGTAGACCCTTACACACAAAAACAAGTTTTCAATTGATTTTTGATCAATGGTGCACACAGAAAACTGATTTGTAGTCACAACCGAGTTTTTTGCCAACCGAATTTTGAAAGTTATGTGAACTAATTTAATTCTTTGTTGTAGTTACGATTGGAATAATTAACATTCGCTTATAAAAATCGATATAATTAATTATACTAACCGAATTAAAAAAAATTGTTTGTACGTAAGATCAAATATATTTAGTTGCCCTAATCGAAAATATTTAAAAGTACACCGTATCCAATAACATAGTTTTTTCTTTGAAATTAATTGTAATAAATATCACAATACAATGCTTTTTTTATAAAAATGAAATATTCACAAATTAATAGTACAATTATATTAAAACTGCAAATTATAACACTTTTTAAACTGAAAAACATTTTGAGATTTTATAAAATATTTGACATTCTACAGAAAAATACTTACAAGGAAAGTATTTTAAGCTCATCTCTTCGATATGGATAAAATTTGTATATGAAATAGAAAGTAAAAATCTAAGAATAACATGTCTCATTTTTGTCATCTAGGCAATTAAGGAATTTAAATAGGGCTATTAAAATAAGCAATTTTGGTGCTGTTTTTGTTCGGAAGCGTGCCAAAAACAATGCCGAATCAAAAACTGCATAACAGTAATGCGTAGAATCCCTATAATGCCAATGTTTTAGCACAGGGTTATCTCAAAAAGCATAAAAAATGGGTTCGGAAAAAATTCGTAATTTCCAAATTAGCGCTAAAATAAAATACTTGCGCTCTTAAATTAAACAGGGTATTGTATACATGAATTCAATTCTATGTAGAGTACCTAAAAGCTTATATAATTTTTTTCCTGTAAAGAATTTACACGGAACGTACTTCAAGTAAATCTTTCAAAATTTAATTAAAATTGGATATTTGTCATACAAAAATCTAAGAACGAAAAATCTTTAATCAAGATTTTTCATCAATTTTTTTCTAGAAAATTTATTTCATTTGTAAAAAGATTGTAATAAGTTGTCTGCGACAGCTCTTAATGTATTTTATTTAACGCAGATAAGTCGTATTTTTCTTTTTCGATATTCAATATTGGCATCCTAGTCGACGTAAACAGCAAACATCCACGGTTTTCCTGGAAAACAATAATCAAAGTTTTTATGCCAGGGTTATTATACATGTTGTAAGATTCACCGGATTTTTGAACGAATTTTGCTTAAAAAACTAACATCGGCTTCGTCATGCGAGATAAAAGTTGGAAATATCCTTTTCTGCAAACAGTTTTTGTTTCATGAATACTCGTATTTTAAGTGAAATACATATTAAATATATTATACAAGCATACCATACATCAAATAAAAATCGCGTATTTTCCGTTGGTGGGTTAAACTTGCAATAAACATTTAAATTTTAAATACTTAATACGAAAATAGTTTTTTTTTTTAATTTTTCAATAATTAAAAATGTATAATTTTTTTTATTTTGACCTTATGTACAAAGAAAATAAAATGATAATTTTTCAGTGGCACCGAATTTTGAAAACAAAATTTATTATTTTTCTAAGCAACAATTATTCAAACTAACCTTTTATTTGGCTATATATACATACGTTGGATTTGAGTTTCTGTGGGCACAACAAAATAAATCAGTTCATGTTTATAAAATTCGATTTCAAGTCAGTTGTATCAATAGATTCTTCCTACGGTAACTTAATTTTATTTAAATTATTTGAATTAACTAATAAAAAAGTTAACAACACTATCGAATGCTATAATTTCATATTTATTAGTGAAGAGGACATACAATTGACCTTTACTATATAAATAATGTTTTCCTAATCAATTTTAATGATTAGTGTTGATTTTAAGTAGGCAAGCTTAAATTCCAATTAATAATTTCCCTGTGTGTGATAATCTTTAACTTCGAGCTCACATATTAGTTCTCATTTAGTGAGAAAACTATGTATATCCTCGAACTTGAATAATTTTCATTTTCACTTTTAAATTAAGTTCAAAACATGGCTTTTTCACACAACTGAACCTACAAACATCCAGAGCGCAGATTCGTACTGAAATCCGAATGAGTTTCCAATCGAATGTTTTATTTTCAGTAACCGAATTTTTCACTTGTCACTACCGAACTGTAGTTACAGCAACCAAAACTGTGTTGTCCCATGAATTTTTAGCGGTCACAACGATTGAAAAAAATTCGATTGTCACCACGAATCCATTTTCTCAGTGCATATAAACTTTTCAAAAGTATACTATAGCATCAATAGCATGATTTTTCCATTTTTTTTTTTTTATTGTATAAATAAATGTATGTGGAGGAGAAAATATGGTACATCTCTTTAAAAAAAAAATGGCTAACTTCCGGCGAATACATACACTATACGTCAACTGTCGCTTATATGCGTAATACACATACAAACAAATTTAAAAATGTATGCAACAACAACAACTAGAAAACTATGTCAACTAATAATAAAAAAAAAAATAACTAAAATACTCGTAACTAAAGTTAACTTTTTAGTCTATACACGTATAGTAATATTTATTTGTTGTTTTTACATTTGAAACAATCAAATTCATACGTTTGCATAGTATAGAAGTGTTGTTCATCATTCATCCATTTATTTTCCGCCTTTCTTCATGATGTGTTAAACAACTTATCCCTGTTTTTATGATATTTGTGTTAATGTAAAAATGTAGGTGAGTTGTTGTAAATGGTTACATTTAAAAATAATTTTTACTTTTTATTTGCTCACATCATAATTTTTACATTAATATACTGTCGTCATAATTTATAAAAACAATGCCTCTAACATTTGTATTGCTATTTTTTAGTTGTTAATTAAATTTTTCAATTTTAAATAGTGCTGTTGACACCCCTCACTTTAAAATAGGCTACACAAAATACTGGACGTTAAACGTAATACTTAAGTTTTAAGGAAAATCGTTTCCATAAAACTAATTAACAAAGCTAACTAATTTGTCCACACAGAAAAAACATTACTGGCATTATGACTACGACGAGACGAAGTTTATATCAAAATGCCAAATCGAAAGTTTGGATAATATATGTGGGTTGTTAGTGGTCCAGTTTGACGTTTTTCTAATATATTTCTCATTAAAATGAGTAAACTATGGGCAAATTGGGTATAAAAGGAGAGGAAGACGCATCCACCTATATATAAAACATATCCGTTCATGTGCGAACATTTTGTTATTCAAAAAATATACTTTTCGATTGCCACATTTAAATGGGAAGTTGTTGATGGTTTAAGTTCAAATTACGTATTATCATGCTTACTTCCTTTTATCGAGGTGGAGTTTGGGATTTTTTCTATTTACGTAATCATACGGCTTTGGTACGACTTTTTCCGACGCACATTTACACCTCTTATTATAAATATTTAAATAAGTGGCAGCCCTGAAGCTACAACATGGCCAATATGGGTATACAATATGTTTTCCTTACCTCAATACTGTGTAACAAATTTGTCATTAAGGAGAGTTGTAGAAATGGCCGTTATTGGTATAGCACTTTTTGAAATGCCTATCGTTTCATCCAGCTCATGCGCCTTCAGCCGACGATCATCCAATACCATTTTGTAGATTTTCTTAACCGTTACTGGCATGGACACCTCAATTGGTTGACCACTACGATGTTCGTCTTGGCAGCTCGTACCGCCCTCGTTTAAACTCTGCCACCCAATATTATTAAGAGTAGTTTATTCCCTCCCGGAGTAAAATCTAGCTCGGTTTTAATTTTGGTTGAACTGTTTACCTTCGAAATTATAGTATTGAATTACATAACGGTGACCAATTTTTTCCATGTTTCAAATTCACTGACTGAGATCGTTTATTTTTGATGGCTACAAAAAAGGCTAAACAACGTGGCGCCTTGAAACATAAAACATATGATTTATAATATTTATTTTCAATATATATTTTATTTTCAATAGTGCTATTTTTTGCTAACTACAGCCGCCATCTATTGGTCAGCTCGGCTAATTTCATTATCGTATTTAATACAAAAAAAATGTGTTAGGTTACTGAGTAATATCATGCACAGCATTCAGTAAAATTATGCAGTAAATGGTGTCTATTAGGATGTCACTTAAAATAACAGTTCGTCGGTTTTTGTCAAATTCTACGAGGGTTTTTTTTTGCATATTCTTTTAAAACAGCAATATATGTATATAGAAAAATTACCATAACCTCGTAACTTTTCAACTGATTTTTACAAATGAAGGCTCATTTTACTCAGGAAAACACTAGATTTAAGAATATTGTTGTTTTAAAGGAATATTGAAAAACCCTTGCAGAAGTTGATAAAGTTGTAAAAAAAACTGTAAATTTTAATTATTTTCAAAAATGTTGAGGTTAAGAAGAAGAATAAACGTATTTCTCTAAAAATTATAAACACTTATAATTTTTTAAATTAGTTTCTGCCTCTTTTTGTGGACTGGCTTCATCAGTGATTTTCCATTTAAATTGTATTATTATTTGTGTATTTATAATTGTCAGATTGTCTCTATATGATAAATTTTTAGCAACCTGCGTCTGTAAGAATGAAACCTGCGCTCTTCTTACATTACAAACGCAACAACACCAAGTCATGACCATTTAGCGATCACACCCAAGTATGGCCTCGAATGTAATGCAGCTAAATTGCAGTTTTCTTTCTTAGCTTTTCTGTTATTGTATATTATACTCAGAAGTGACAACACTAACAACACAAATATTCTATTTTTAGATTTTTGTTTATTTTTCTAATCTCCTCCGTCTCTATTTCACAATGTTAGCAGATATTTATTAATTATTATATATTTAGAAAAAATACCATAACTTAGTGAAATTTCAACCGGTTTAAACAAATGAAATTTCGATTTACTCAAGAAAATACTAACTTTAAGCATATTATTGCTTAAAAAGAAATTTCAAAAAACCTTCGTAGAAGTTGAAAAAGTTAAGAGGTAGAACAATATTCTAACTAAATGTTTAAAAAAGGTAAAAATTTCAATTGCTATTAAAAAAATCTCTATCTATTTTTATTAATAATATAAAGAAAGTATATATATTTCAAAATAACAGGCAATTCCTTTAAATACCGTTTAAAATTTCAAAATCGCTTGAAAAATTATTGAGTTACAAATGTTTAAACCAAAAAATACTCTTTTACCGTTATCCCGAAAGTTCGAGGGAATATTGAAACTTCTCAAACCGGTTTTGTCATACACTCATTTATATTTACAACCTACACTAGGTCACTTGAAAAGTGATTGAAATTTTTTGTTTTTTGTAGCACCGTGTAATCTCTTCTTAAATATATAAGCACATAGAGATAAAACAGTTTATTCTACTATATAAAACGCATTTTTAAAAAGTTTTGTGAAAAAAATATTTAGAGTTGTTTTAGTAAAATAAATGTTTAGCAATATTCCGTAATAAACAGTGATCGTTAAATTTAAATATATGTTGGCTTTTCTTAAGAAAAATGAGCTTTCACTCAAAACCTTAATAAATATTTGTTTTGGACATGCAGGGAATGCCCGGAAGGAGTATTCGAAAAAGAAAGAGCTGAAAAGTGTTGTGAATTTAAAACGCCTATACTTGATTTATAAAAACATAAATGACTTGCTGGCACAATATGTCATTACTTTCAAGATTGCAAAAATGAGTAATGAGCCATATGTTATAAAAAAATAAATGGAAGATTTGACCAAAAATTAAAAGGACGAACTCAGGATACAAGGATATCAAACTGAAACATGGGGATATCATTTAAAAGAGGAAAATTTCAAAAAAAAAATTAAATATCTTTGGAAAGTTTCCTCACTCCAGTTTTTATATATGTTATTACAAAAAGATATCAGAAAGTTGCGACAACCTTCAAAAGAGGGAAATTTAAAAAAAAAAATAAAAATCATATGAAAATTTCTTCACTCCAGTTCATATAAACAGTGGTGTTCAAAACATTTGCAACTGAAATCATGGTTAAGGTAATTATAATTTTTTTGATCAAAAAGATTTGTGGTATAAGTTTTTGTTTTTTTTTTATAAAATTCAGCTATAGCATATTATTTTACAATACAAAAAGTTATTCATAACTTCTCAAAAAAAAAAAAGTAATTTTAACAAAATAAGTCGATAGTGCAGTGTTCAAAACATTTGCAACTCTTAAAGTAATTAACAGGAAATACAAAACAATGATTTTAACGCTCAGTATTTTGTAGCGTAGCCATTACTTTTTATAACGTCTGAACATCTCTTAGGCATTGAGGCAATGAGCTTTTTAATATAATCGTCAGAAATTTCATTCCACTGCTTCTAATCGACGAAAAGTTCATCACCATTTCGGAATACTTTATTGCCGATATTCCGTTTTACAATCATCCACATGTTCTAAATCGGGTTTCGATCGGGAGATTGAGCCGTCCACGACATGATATTAATTTCATTTTCCTGCAGCCAAACTTTTACAACCCCCGCCGTGTGTTTTGGGTCGTTGTCGTGCTGCATACGAAAGCATAACTGAACTCAAAAGATCTCTATAGATTGTGGCCGTCATTGTGCTAGTAATGCGGTGAATTGGGCCAATCCCATTTCCTGAAAAACACCCCCACACCATAATGTTTCCACCTCCGTGCTTCACTATGGCGGTTGTGTATCTGGGATTAAACTTTTCGCCTCGCATCTTCGAACATTGGCTCTTCCATCTGGTCCCCGGAGGTTGAATTTAGACTCATCTGACCACAACACATTTTTCCATTCTGTTGAGTCCAGTTCAAATGGGTGCGTGCAAAGTCAAGCCGAGCTTTTCGGTTTTTTTCCGACACAAACGGTTTTTTTTGTACATCTATAACTTCTAAGACCATATTCTCGGGCTCTTCTTTTAATGGTGGGAAGACTGGCATCTATTAAAAATTCAGTTTTAGCTTCTCTGGGAACTGCTTTGGGATATTCCGTAAAGAATTCTTGATTTTCCGATCTTCTCTTACAGTTGTAATACAGGGTACTTTATAGAAATTTCTTTTTGGGAAAGTCTATTTTGAAAATCATTTAAAACTTTTGGTTTAAAATCAGAATTGTGTTTATTTCCTGCCATTTTTTGCAAAAATTGTTTTTACGATGTTTATGCTTCCAACATCTTATTACAACTATTAAAGAACAATAATTATAAGAAATTTGTTTAAAAATGTAACGGCCTGAATCTCATATTAAAAAGGAATGCGATTACCGTTATATCCTAGCATTTGTTAGTATAAATTGTTTTGTTAAGAGTAAGAATAATGAGGGTTGCAAATGTTTTGAACACCTGCATTTTGAAAACATGTATTATTATTAATTTTTTTGTTGTTTTAATTTAAATAAATTATTTTTTTTTTTAATTTGTTTAACATAAAACAATGTATGAAGAATATGTAAAAAATAAATTTTAGTAACTAAGTGTGATTTGAAGAAAATAAATCAATGAAAACAACAAATGCTATCTCAGTTCCAAATGTTTTTGACCACTACTGTATGTACTTACTAGAATTGAAAAAAAGAATAGATTTTCTAAAAATTTTTAGATCATAACTTGAAAATAAAAACATGTGTCTTTCTAAGTCAACTTTCCAACTTAAAATAATGATTAAAATAAGTACTTATGGGCAACACATTATTTTTTGTATTAAAATAATGAGAAAATTAACTAGTTATTAGTAAGTTATTAGATATTATTTGTGTTAAAGTAATGCAGATAGTAAGCTAGTGCCATTACTGGTAGACCGAAAAGTAATGACATGTCAGTACCATTTCTACACTGGGATATTACATTAATTTCCACATAATACATATATAAAACCGTCATATGATAAAATGTCACCACAAGCAATAACTTACTCCTTTTGTTTAGAGTTTAATTAAAAATTAATTAAGTTTTTCTTCAACTAAGTATTTACTGTAAAAACAAAAGTAACCTTTTAGTAATAAAGAAAACCATTAACAGCACAAACATTTACTTGGATTTGGTCGTAGCTTTTTTTCTGTGTTTGATTAAGTTTTGCATTGATTGCAATGTTAGCAACCAGTAAAAGCTAACACAAAACTACACCAACAAAAAAAAAATAAAATGTAACTTCATTAGTTGCTTGACTTGGTGTAAACTTAATTAAAAAGTTTATTTTCATTTCCGATGGCCGCAATAACAAAGACCATTAAAACGGATATAGTGGAAAAGTGTTTGTGTATATAAGCATGTGTTAATTTGTATTGGTACTATACTATGCTAACGATCGTTAGCAGGAATATTATTGTAGAAATATATATGCCGGCAGAGAGTGTGAGACAAATAAACATGGTATGCAGGCAATTGTTTGAGCTTGTAATAAGATTTAACATAAAATTGTTGGTATATTAAATGCTCTATTACACAAATACATACCCAAACACATTTTTATACATACAAGCAAACATAAACGTAGTCTAATGTAAAATCATTAAACCAACAAATATAACCAAACCTTAAAATTTTGCCATTTATAATTCTTTATTTCTCTCTATCTCACTCTTCCATTCTGCAGTAATACAAAAACTTGATAAAATGACCAAAATGCAAAATTACTTGGTTTTGGTTGCTGACTTACAACTAGAATATTTAAGGGATAGGTTACTCTACATGACATCAAAAAAATTAATGAGGTTCCGACCATAAATTCTATATTTTTCGGGCACGATTATTTCGATATTCGATACTTGGTACAGTTTAACTACAAAATTACTTTAAAGTTTGGCGCATCTTCACACAATTTTTTATATACAAAAATGTTTAAATTCTATTTTTTTTTTGGATTTCGCAAATTCGATGGCAAATAATTAATCGACACAATCAAACGTGCATGCTGTCTAAAGAGTCATTTAAGAAGAATTACACTAAACAAATCAATAAAGTCAACAACATATTTGTTGGGAGGACTTTTTTTTAGTGTATATCTGTAACAAATAAGTTACTTCCTCAAGGCATTTTTGATGCAAAATTCAAGATTTTTAAAAAATGTTACATGGTAGTATAGCTTCTCAGAATGACTGCAAGTTCTACCCATTTGTATGATATGTATTTCAGAAGTATATGGCGAAATTTTCATACAAAAGTATTAATAATTGCTAAAGTTTTCCCTACAAAAACCTCAGGTTTGCTATATATTTGTCACAAAAATAGGGTTTTTAAAAAATATGTTTCTTTCCAAGCCAAGTGTCCAGCTTAAAAAGAGTATATCACAGCAACGTCAAACTAACAGCATTTGTTCTCCTATAAGAAATAAAAACTAAATGGAAGCACTTTTTTCAATTTATAAGGAGCTTTCAACCTCCGTATATTTGCAAAAATAAAGCAAATCAAACATATTAGCTAGGTTGATACTAGTATTTCGACCTGGCTAAAGATCTCATCAGAACCCGGATTTATCAATTTTTTGTAAAAAAATGGACGAAGTAGGAGTGGTTAAATATTGACAAATTTGCGATCATTTATAGTTTATTATTTATTATTAGCATATGCACATGAAACTAAAGACTATATATAGTTAAACTGCGATTGCAAAATTAATTTTAAAATCACTTTAAAGTTTAAATTTCTCTAACAAAATTTTAAAATACTTGTCCTCATTATATGATTTAATTATTGGTATCAAATAAAAGGTGAGATCCTCTGCTCCAAAAAATATTAATTTTAATTTTCCGGTATCAAAAGTTTCAAAAATATCCTTAAACAAATTCAATCCTTCATGATATTTTTGTCCAAAACAAATATTTGTCAAGGCTTGATATACTGAAAAATAAAAGTTGTATATTCATACTTTCACAGTTTGTACTACACTCAAAAAAAGTCTGTAAAGTCAGCAAAATTTTTGCTGGGAGGATCATTGCAGAAAAATTGCTAATATCAGCAAAAAAAATTAGTATATTCAGCTAAAAATGTTTGCAAGGATCCTCTCAGCTAAATGTTGCTAAATTTACTGCCTTTTTTGAGTGTATGTGGTTCTTGCGCCGTTTAATGCAATTGAGTTTTGGAAAAAGTATTTAAAAATAGTGTCATTTTAAGTTGATGTCACCTCACCAATAACGGGATGCGAACATCACAAACTTATAAGGAATTTGGCGTAAATTGTTTGGAAATGTATGTTCTTTGGTTCTGACATTTACAATTGTATTTGAAATTGGCTAGCGTATTGCATGAACTTATTTTCTTTATACACATTACCGCAGTTTTTTCCAAACAAGTATCACTTTAGAAAAACTTACATCAAATAAAATTGTAATGAGATTAATACTAAAATCGAAACTGGCGTCAAAAAATTCTAAGGACTTTAAATTTTATGGAGCAAACAAAATTGTCCACATCCCTTTATAAAATTTTAAATTTTGCGAATTTTAAAGCATTGAATATGATTTCCTGCAAATAAGTGACCCTAAATCCAACTAAATATCATTAATACGGCAAAATATTCATGTTTTACAAAATAATCGCGGTTTTCTTTTAAAGTCCTAATAGATGACAAACAAATTTTGTGAGCGTATTTTTATATGTTTTGGTGGTGCAATATAAATTTTAAAATGTGATAAATACAGTGAGGTCTATAAATTGATGCAGATTTTATCTAATCAAAGCAAAAATTGTAATTTTAATATTTTTAATTTGCTTGAAATTCAAAACCGCCAGAATTTTTGCGCTTTTATATATAAATGATTAACGCGAATGGGTTTATCATGCTTAAATATTGGCTAACATACATACACACAAAATGTTATTGATGTCATAGAAAATTTTTTTCAAAATATTTAACTCAAATGTCGTAAATTTTTTAAGTTCCCCATATAGAATTGTATGTCATAACCAGAGAAGATCAATTAGCTTTTTTATGATTTTGCTTTAACATTTGTGATTTTTTTATATCACGATGTTGAGCTTTAAAACAGCTTTTTCTTAAGACTATTGGGCTTTTACTTGCTTTTTTTAAGATTTTCTGATTAAATTCATTTTTATTCAAACAGTATTTTGTTAACTTAAAAAAAAGTGTTGCTTTCCTAGTTTTTTACTTTATTTTTCATTCACAATATAGTTTTGCTTTAAATACTAGTGAATTTTTCATTGTTTGTCTTTCATATTAATTTTTAAAAGTTAAGAGTTTGTTTCCTGTGTTATCATAATATATTTCAAACTAAACGAAAGTAGACCAACGAAATCTCGATAACTAGATCTTCACCAAAAATATGCCAGAAAATATTTGTGTAGATCATTTACAATCAAAACAATCTACGGATTGCAAACTTATTTTTCAAGTTCTCATCCCCCTTAACTTATTTGATATAATGTTAAAACAAAGTTACATTGCAACTGCATAGCTGAAAGTAATTTTGAACATTTTTTTCTGTGGATTTTCGTATTTGTTTTCGTTTTATATATTTTTTTTTTCTTTTCACAACTTGAGAAGGATTTCGTTGTTGTTTAAATCGTACAAAAAATAAGCCATAGTGGTTTTACGATGTTAATGAGTTTTTCATTAATGTTTTTATTCGTAAAGTTTGTATGTATTTTAAGTGTTTAAGACTTATCCAAATGTGTATGAATGTATAAATGTTTGTAATGTTGATTTTTGCTACAACAAATACTGTTGCTGCTTGACTAAATGAGTAGAAAATTTGCGCGAAAACGTGCTTAAGTAGACATTTTGTGTTGAAATGTTTTCGTTAATTTTGAGAAAATGTAGTGAATAAGTATGCTTTATGTACAAATAAACGAAAAAATGCATTGCGGTCAAGAAGTTTGTGTATATAGTAACTAATCTTGTATTTTAACATTTTTGTGTACCCTACATTTTTTGTATGTTGGTATAAGTTATTAAAACTATTCGAACAGGATAATTACAGAAACTCTGACAGAGATTACAGTATCCCGGTATTTTGTTTTTAATGATATTGCTTGACACCGTATTTATTATATATACTAAAAGTTATTTCAATTCTATGATATAAATGAGAGTTTAAATATTCCAAAAAAATCAATTGGGTATTTTTGTCATCTATGCGTTCATCCTGTTAATTAGTTTTTATATATTATTTTATTTGCCATACACTTCATTGTGATTATAACTTCATTATAATACTGTATCAATCGACGAAGCAACAAAATTGCATGCATGTTATTTTGAACTACATGGCGTATACTTCATATTAATGTTTATATAAATCATACGTCACCGGTTCCATAGATCTAAGAGTTGCAGTTTATAAAGAAATCAAAATTTATTTAACGATATAATTTAATGCTACTAGTTTGACCAGCTTCAAACATTTTGATTAGGGTTTTCTTTTTAGGTTTCCGGGAAAGCGAGATTTTTTTAGTTTCCCGGGATCCCGCTCCATATAAATAATACAAACTAAATTTGTTTGGATCTAACAGAAAGCTCTTTGTTGAAAAGCGCAAAATTACTTGCTTACAACCATTTGAAAAACCTAAATTAACTTATTTCGGTTTGGGAAATAATTCCTTAATTCATTCAAAGCGTTTATTCGTCAGAAAGTCTCTTTCTGATGTTTTTGACAAACTGCTCTGTTACCGAAAACATTTGTTTACTTTTACCCGAAGGTGGACTAATAGTGAGAAGTGAGTTACTTTGAATTTATACTACAATCAAAATACTTATCCAGCTCTAATACAATAAAAAAATTAGAAGTTTTCCAAAGCTACAAGTTTTCGGATGTTGTATAAATGAGCTTTTAAACAAATATTTAATATTTTGAGTTTTTGACCGCTTCCCTCGAAAGTTTTTGACTAATTCCCTCAAAAGTTTTTGAAATATTTTTGGATTTACGAGGGCAGATCAATAAGTCCCTGACTTTTTGAATGACACACAGTTTTTTTTTTTTGCAAAACAAAAAGAAAACTTATTTTTCAACATAATCTCCATATAACTACGAGGGAAGTTTGAAAAAGCACGAACTTATTGATCCGCCCTCATATGTATCTTCCCAAAGTTGTTCATAAAGCTAGCCAGTCATTGGAATTTGGGCCTAATGGGTGCTTGATAATATCGGTGTTCATAAACATTACCTGAATCATAAAGCAACGTTACGTTTAAAATAATTGTAACGAAATAACTGTAAAAACCGTTATCCCTAAAATAACGCTAACCGAAATAACTAAAATAGCATTACCGCTAAAATACCGTTACAGAAAGAAGTAAAATACCGATATCCAAGCACGTAGGAATTTGTTTCGGGTGGGGTTTTTTCGATTTTTACAACTTTTTTTTTGCTAAATTTTTAACTATAGGCACGTAATGGGCAATGTATAAATAATGTAATCGCTTTTCAAGTAATTTTGAAACAAAAACCTACCACATAATGTGCATTTCCGTGAAATGTATTTTTTTTTTCAAGTTTTTAACATTAAAGTCGTACTAGCTGACCAATAAATACTGCGCAACATATTTTTAAATAACTTTTTACTTACTGTGTTCATTACTTTGCGAATTTTGATGTCTATATCGTGAAACAACGCTCTAAACTGTTTTGCCAAAATCCGAGAAACACGTCAAATTTGAAACGTTTGTGTCCTTTAAGTTGGATATGCATCTTTATTGTTTAATGACATTAAAATGTTAGCTAAATATTAATTTTTAGCTTAATTAATTATGCGGAAACATTTTTTAAACCGCGAAAAAAAAAAATTGCTTTACTTTATATTTTTGTGGACTAATATAAGGCAAGGGTAGCTAATATCTGTTAATTGTAAAAAAGTCCAAACTATAAACCCTAAAATCTGTTAATTGTAAAAAAAGTCCAAACTTCTAACCATAGTGCACACAGAAACTTTCGACTTCTAACAACCCGATAAAAAAAATGTTTTATATAATCATGCGAAATGTAGTGAGTCTTAATACAGTTTTATCCGAGAAATAAGCCCATATAATTTTATAAGTTTGCACTAGTTTAGTTTTAATTTAATAATATCAGATTAAATTACATCCGAATAACGGTATAAATTTATATCTGAACTGATACTAATATATACAAAATAAGCTTTAGTTGTGTACGGTTTCTTATTTTCGAACTTCATTAAAATCTGATATATTATCAGAAATAATTACCGTCAAACACGTGTTTTGCTCCAACGTTATTAATCCTTTCAGACCTTAAAAGGCAAATATCCTGTATAAATTGCCTGACACTTACAAGGCAACTTTTCCGATGACAATAAAATCGAACACAATTGTTTCGTTAGTAATGACGGCGAAAAAGTAATATAATTTTTCTTTATATTTTTCCAAGGCATGGACTGCTACGACATATTATTTTTGATATTTACAAAAAACGCTAAAAGTCTAACTTTATGAAAACGAAAGAAAAAAAGTAAAACATGTTAATTGCATATAACCCAGCAAAACCACTCATTACCCAAATAAGTGGTAAAGTAATGTATCGCCATAGGGCTCCATTTATTACAATACACCTTACTTCACTGATAAATTTCACAGGCGATGAGCCTAAAAGTAATAGGTGGACTCATTACCTAGTAGAGGGTAAAGTAACTGGTTACTTTTATTGTTACCGTGATCAGAAAAGTAAGAAAAGTAATATGAGACTAGCTGACCAGGCAAACGTTGTTTTGCCTTCAAATTTTAATTGTAATTAGTTCTTTAAATCAAGAATTTCTTTACCCAAATAAATAATTAAAAAAAATAAATTCACATTAGTAAATCATTTTAAAATTTGTAATTTCATGTCTGAGCATGAGCGGCGCTTTAATGCACCGGTAATAGGTGACGTCGCAGTTGTTATGGCAGTTGTTTTCATCTATTCATTTTATATACTTCAGCAAATAAAGGCGATAGAAGGACAAAGAGGCGTTGGGCTTCCCATGAAATTACAAATTTTAATGATTTAAACCGCATGTGATTACCATAGCAATAAAATATATTTTTTATGTTAAGTGTACCTGTTAACATGAATTGTTACTTAAACCATATCATAAAATTATTGTTTACTTCTCTACCTTTTTTATTTATTCTAGGACTATGAGGAACACTAAACAAATTTTTGAACAACATTATTAAATAACCTTGCAAAAAGTCTTGAATGTGATAATTTATTTTAATGCTTATTTGTTTTTGCTTTTGGTACCACGCCCATTTATCCCATTCCGCCCATTTTCAGTTCGACTACTAATATTGTAATTGATGGACTCGTACAAAATTTGAAGGCTATATAGCTAATATAGAACCCTAGATATTTAATATTAATATTAATTTTGTAGATGAGCTAAATAATCACTTTGTATGGGAGCTGCCACGCCCACTGGTATGATCCCGCCCAATTTTCCCATGACTATTCATAATATAATCAACTGTAGATATATCATATATGATATTAAATATTTTACTTTGTATGGGAGCTGACACGCCCACTGGTCCGATCACGCCCATTTTTCCCATGACTATTCACATTAACAAATAATCAACGTGAACAAATTTCTAAGACTATGGCTATTATAGTACTGTAGATATATGATATTAAATATTTCTTTGTATGGGAGCTGC